>JAWQEG010002319.1:0-80000 GCA_033782935.1 Petrolisthes cinctipes
CTACGAATGGTCTCAGGGAAGATGTAAACAAATATTGGTCGACTATAGACAGATATAAATGAAGAAACTGTGCCTCATGAAACTTTCCATGCATACTTGAATATTATAAAATCCATTTACTTTTTCTCCTCTTGTATGTGTCGTAAGGTTGGTGGTGGTGGTGGTGGTGGTGGTGGTGAGGGATTATTGTAGTGTTTTGATCCCTTTATTTTTCTCCTTTCTTTATAGCTGTCTGTCCTCTTTGACTTCTCTCCAGTATATATATATATTTTTTTTTTTTTTATCCTTGTTATTCTATTATTCCTTGGCCTTTCTTTCGTTCATTCCTTGCTTTTTCTCTTTCTTTCTTCAATCCTTATTTCGCGTTCCATTCTATCTTGTTATTGTCTTTCATTCCTTCCTTCTATCCTTCCTTCTTTCTTTTCATCCATTCTGCACTTGTTCACTCATTATTTCCTTCCTTTCAGCATTTCTTTTTCTTCTCATTTTCATCCCTCTCTGTTATTATCATTTCTTCCTTCCTCATTTCCCTCCTATCAGTATTTCTTATTCTTTCTTCATTCCTCCCTGTTATTATCATCTCTTCCTTCCTTCCTTCCCTTTCCCTTCCCTTCTACCAGTTAAGCCTTCCTTTAAGTGTTTTTTAGTTACATAGTTTTTCCCCTTCCCCTCTTTCATCAGGACGTAGACGCGAGAAAACGAAGGAGAGAGAAAGGGAAGGAGAGGAAGAAAATATATAGAGAAAGAAGAAAATAAGGAAGGAAAGGGAGGAGGAAAATCCGAAGGTAGAAAGGGGTGGAAATAGAAAGATAACATAAAGAGATGGAATATAATAAGGCAGGAAAGGAAAGAAGATAGATAGATAGGAAGGAAATCATTTTTATCACGAAGAAATATTATCAAAGTGTGGGCAGGAAGTACAGTACGGTAATCTTAAAATCAGTCCTGCAGAATGGATGATAAATGAACAGGATAAAATACAAAGAGAAACACGAGATAAAGGAAATTATAAAGTTGACAAGTATCATACAAATGACAGACTGATATATATATATATATATATATATGAAACGGTAACTTCAGATTTACCAACATTTACAGTATATCGACCCCTTAATTAAGCCACGAGTCTAAGTACTGTACTGTATGTATATATATATATATATATATATATATATATATATATATATATATATATATATATATATATATATATATATATATATATATATACAGTACAGTACAGTACAGTACAGTACAGTACTTAGACTCGTGGCTTAATTAAGGGGTCGATATACTGTAAATGTTGGTAAATCTGAAGTTACCGATTCCTCCCACACTATTCCAAGCAACAGGCAGGCCACCATAACTTTCGATAATCTGGTCCTGTTTCCTGTCATACGTTGGAGGAATGAAGGCGCTCCAATGTACCAAAACTATATCATTCCCTTAAGAGTACGACAAGATCCAGAAGAGATTATATATATACATAGGCGACAGGTGTCAAAAAAAAATTATAGATACCGGAATTGGTGATTTTGTAAAGGAAATGTCAGGGAGGCCGGGGCGATGTGTGGAGACGGCAGGTGTCGAAAGAAGGATAACTAAATACTTGGGCGAGGTTATAAAGTTTGTGGGTGTCGAACAAATAAAATAAGATAAGCGCACTGAGAGCAGAGACCGGGGGGGGTGAGGGGTGAGGGGGGGTGCTTACATGGCTGGTTTGGAAGGGTGAGTTGAGGTCCATGTGGAGTGAATGAGATGCAAAGTTTTGTTAAGGGGGAAGTTTTGTTTTGGTAATTCTGGAGCAACTGAATCCTCCTCCAAACTATTCCAAGCAACAGAACATCATTATTTTTGCTCTTCTGGTCCTGTTTCCTAGCATACTTTGGAGGAATCAAGGCACTCCAATGTACCAAAAAAGAATTACCACCTTAAGGTATTTATTTATAAGTGTGGAGAAGGACGGGGAAAGTGGATGAGGAGTCTTTTGTAGCTGGTGGTGGTATGGGTATGAACGAGAGGGAGTGTATACATAAAAATGCAAGAAAGACGTCACACACACACACACAGACAATCACACATATACACACACACAAGGCAAGCAAACACACACACACACACACACACACACACGTAAGCAAGGACAAACACACACAAGCAAGCACACACACACACACACACACACAAACACACACACACACACACAAAAGCAAGCACACACACACACACACACACACACACACACACACACACATACACATACACATACATAATGTTAGATAGTATACGGCTGGGACCGAAGTGAATCCGCATTAATTATTCGAAACGTAACCTTACTAAGCCCGTTCCAGTTTGCCCGTGAGAGAGAGAGAGAGAGAGAGAGAGAGAGAGAGAGAGAGAGAGAGAGAGATCCCATTTTACAGGGTTTGAAAGTGTATGTAAACCACAGTTATAAATATCTCCATCTCTCCCTCTCTTCAGTCGGTATACCACAGAAAATATTTGGTTGCTAAGTTTGGTGTCAATTCGATTAGGTTAGGTTTGGTGGGTTCGTCTGGCCTCTAATTATCCGCGTGTCATTAACAAAACAATTCCACATTTCACCATTTTATATTCTTTGTCATTACATAAACATAATCCAACTATTTTTTGCAATAACAGTTTACCACCCGATATTTACTGCATGTGTTTTTATTTGTGAGTGTGTGTGTCTGTGTGTGTGTTTTATTTATTATTTATTAGTTTTTTTTAAATTTAGAGGTGCACTGGTAACAATCTACATGCACGGGAAAGTAATATAAAAAGTCAAATGAACACGAGCAAAACAAAAAAATAAATAATAATAATAATAACAATAATACAAGTATAGAATTAAGCAAAAACGTGGCGACAGCGAATTAGATTTTTATATATATTTTATTTTTTTTCGGAATAATGCCGCACATCAGATGAACGTGGCAGGTCATTAGTCAACATTGGGCAGGAAATCATAATTTTTGTAGCCATCCGGGTGGGAAGGAAGGAAGGAAGGGTGAAAATGGTTGCGGCTCGTATATATTATGAAGTAATCTCGGGTTTTATTATTACGGACGGTAAATATAAATGTGTAGGTGTGATGGAAAGATAGATGGATAGATAGGTAGATAGGTTGATTGATTGATTGATTGATATATTGATTGACTGGTTGATTGATTGATAGATAGATAGATAGATTGATTGATGGTTTGGTAGATATAGATTAATTGATTGATTGAATGATAGATAGGTCAATAGATAGATGATAGATAGATAGATAGATAGATAGATATATAGATTAGAGAGACAGAGGAAAGGCAAGGCAATATCAGACGAGTATAAAAAAATTATATATACTTTTACTTACACAAACAGACAAATTTAATGTGTGTGGAAAAATATATTGTTTACATTGTAGGCTAATGTGCTCTCCAAAATATGAACCAAAACAGCTAGACTCCTTTAATATCGATACTGCATGTTTTATGGCACAGTATACGAGTAGAAAATATTGTTGTGTAGCACTGCTTGGAGGAATCAATAGGACCCTAGTTCACCCACACAATATAATTTTGACCCACTCCCCCTACCACCACAACCATCTCCACCACCCCCACCCCCACCCCGGCCTTCCATTAAGACTATCTCATTTGTGTGTGTGTGTGATGGAAAGATAAGAGAGGTGGTTGGTTGTCATGGGGGGAGGGGAGTAGGGGGGAGGGGAGAGACTGAGGTTGATGGGAGAGAAAATTAAGTGGAGGGAGGATGAAAGTGGAGAAAGGAGGAAATTGGACTGATGGGAGAGAGAGAGAGAGAGAGAGAGAGAGAGAGAGAGAGAGAGAGAGAGAGGGAGGGAATTGGATTGCTAGAAGGAAAAAATTAAGCAGAGAGAGAGAGAGAGAGAGAGAGAGGTGGGATGGGGAGAAGATGTATGAGTAGAAAAGAAAATGAAATGGGAGAAGGAAATGAAATTATAAAAGAACGTAGATAAACGGATACAGGGAGTGGGAGGAAAAAATGAGTAGAGGAAGAGGAGGGAGAGAGGGAAAAAAGGGAGAGGAGAGAGGGAGAGGGAGGGAGGGAGTGGAGGCAGATAGGAAGACAGAGGAGGGAGGGAGGGAGGGAGAAAGTGAGAGGATAGAGGAGGGAGGGAGGGAGAAAGTGAGAGGAGAGAGGGAGGGAGGGGAAGGAGTGGATGTAGAATAGGAGAGGTAAACTTACGATAATGAGGTGACGTGGATGAGGAGGAGGAGGAGCTGGTGAAAGTATTGGACAGAGATAGACAGACAGATAGATAGACAAATGGACAGACAGATAGATAGATAGATAGATAGACAGACAGACAGATAGATAGATAGACAGATAAATAAATATATAGATAGACAGACAGACAGACATACTGATAGATAGATAGATAGATAGACAGATAGATAGATAGACAGATAGATAGATAGATAGACAGACAAATAGATAGATAGATAGACGGATAGATAGATAGATAGATAGACAGATAAATTTATAGATAGACAGAGACTGATAGTTAGATAGACATACAGACAGATAGACATATAAAAAGATTGATAGATAGACAGACAGACAGATATATAGACAGACAGAATGATGGAACGAAAGAGAATGAAGTTGAGGTTCTATTATTGAGATCAAGAAAAATGTATTGAAGCAAATATAGTCCCAAATCACTCACTCCTGCTCAAGATGTGGTTCGTTTTCTCCCTGAGACTCTCTTATAATTCTTGTAAGCAAACCACACTGAAAATCACTGGCAACACTGCTTGGGCCATATTCAAGAACGTACGTGGTGCATACGAGGGCTCCATAGACAAACAATAGAGCCGTCGTACCGGTACCACGCCATCGTACACACCAAGGATGTTCTTACATACGACCCTTTGTCTGCTTGTGGTGGTAGAGTCGACTGTAAGGAGACAGTATATCTATTTTTATTTTTATTTTCTTCCACTTCAATAATTATGATTCTTTCCATCACTTCGCGGGCAGCATGGTATACAGTTCACATTAACACATTTACATTAATAATACAGTAATGGAAGGAAAATTTTCAGCGAAGTTTTGATTTGAGGTGTACACTCGTGATACATAATTTCTGACCAGAGTGTGAGGGACAGAAAGCATCGAATCGCCTGGTATTGCTCATTTCCCCACCCAGTACACCTATAGAGGCTGAGTTCGAATGCAGGGCATGTGTGTGTGATGCCCGCCGTTCGTCTCTGGTGGTCAGAGATTACGTATCACGAGTGTACATACTTCTCCGAGTACCGGGTGTGGTACGGTTATTACAATCTCTCCCAGGTGCTCGGGGAGGAGGCTTGTAGTGTGGGCTGGAACACCCTCTCCTTTGTGGACGAGGCTGGCCTTCACAAGTTGTGAATTTTATTATTCTTATGACTTTTTTTTTTAGAGAGATTTCAATGTTGTTGTTTTTTCGTTTTATTTTGATACTTATATAATTTACTTAAGTTAATCAGATTATTTTAGTATAATGTGAGTTTTAGTTGATATGTCCTTTTATTCATGCTGGTTTTTCATTTTCATTTATAACATGTGTATATATTTTATAAATAATATAAATGACTATATTTTTAAATCCTTAGAATCTAGTATTATGCTGGGCGGTATATGAGTCTAGCTGTTGTGCCGCCAGATACCTTTTGGCATCTACTAATCAATCAATCAATCAACCAATCTAGTTGTCCAGTTACTAAGGAGTGTTTGCTATGCTGGTTATTTTGCAGGCAAAGACAGCTGTGCCGGGTTTTATCTTTGACATCTGTCTCCCCCCCCCCCACTCCCACTGTGAAGTCACCCAATAACAGTATCATGATTCGCTGTACGTCCATGGAAACTTGTGTGATTGGTTAAGATTTGTGTCGAGCTTCCTAATATTGTATTAAACCTTGTGATTGGCTAGAGGGGGATATAAGTAGGGCGAAAGTTGTGTAAGCAATAGGGGGTGCTGATGGTATAATGGTTAGCCCACTCGCCCAGCACGCGAGAGGTCCCGGGTCAGTGAAATTGTTGGACAATTTTCCCAGCCCCTATGTCCCTGTTCACCGAGCAGTAAGTAGGTACCCGGCTGTAAAAACAAGGATAGCAACCTTGTAGGCTGGGGGAAGATATGTTGATGTAACAAGACTGACTGCCTTCATGACCAACACCATAAGTCGATAGGCATAAAGCCCTAAATCTTCTTAAGCAAAAGAGTTTCTCAAACGTAAGTAGTTCAGCCAACTACGACCATCGTTTTCTCCATCATAAACGTACGGCTGAACTACAAATGATAGACTTTGCCACAGAAAACGTAGACTACCCATACAACCGGGAGTTTACGATAGACAAACTTTTCCTTGCTCTAAGATCCTGTAAAGACACCAGTCCTGGACCTGACACCATAACGTACGGTACGATCCGGCATCTTGGCCAGGATAACCTGGTCAAGTTGCCAGCGGTGTACAATGAGATTTGGTTATCTAACCTCTTCCCAAACTCATGGCACTTTCCTTAGGTCAAACCGATACCTAAACAGTCTGGTCGTCTTGTGAATCCCAGTTCATTTCAACCTATAGCGTTGACTTCTTGCCTCTGTAAAGTCATGGAAAGAATGATAAATAATAGGCTATTTTTGTTTTAGAAGCGAAGGGTTTATTAAGTGTTTGACAGTGTGGCTTCCGGAGACACCGGAGCACAGTTGATCACTTGATGAGCCTGGAGCATTGAATTTCAAAAGAATTTGCCAATTAATTGATTGATTGATTGATTTAGAAATGCCATGAGGCATTTGGCGGCGCAACAGCTATGGTCATATACCGCCCAACACAAAGAAGTCATCTACATCATTAATAAAATATTTACACAAACTAAACAGACTTCTCCACCCCGAAAGGGATAGGCAGCATGAATAAAAGAACATACAAACTAAAAGGCACATTTAAACTAAAAAAAAAAAACTTGACTAATTCAAGTAAAATATATAAAAGATAAGAAAACGTTGAACTATCTAAAAAGCCATATATATAATAAAATTCACAACTTTTGGAGGAGGCCAGCCTCCTCCACATAGGAGAGGGTGTTCCCTCCCACACAACAAGCCTCCTCCCCGAGCACCTGGGAGAGACTGTAAGAACCGTCACCCTTCCGGTACTCGGAGAGGTGCCTACGACGAAGGTCCCCAAGGCTGGGACACTCGACAATAAGATGCCGTACTGTCAAAGGGACAAGACAATCATCACAGTAAAGAGGGTGAGCCCTCTCCATTAAAAAGCCATGAGTCAATAATGTGTGGCCAATGCGGAGACGGACAAGAGCCGTCTCCCACCGGCGGGACAGGCCACTGTAGCTCCACAATCCAAGGCGCTGGCGGATGTCACGGAGCTTGTTAGCCCCGATGGCGTCCCATCTGTCCTACCAGCAGGAACGAACGGTAGCATCTATGTAGGGTCGAAGGTCCACTGCAGGAACAGGATGACGCCTGGCAGGAGGCCGGGAATTGGAGACAACAGCCTTAGGCAGGGCGTCAGCCCGCTCATTCCCATCAACACCCACATGGGCCGGGACCCAACAAAAAGTTACTTTCCGGCTACGACAACCCAGGAGGACAAGCCATTCAAGAAGGGCCAACACCAGGGGATGGGAAGAGTTAAAATTGCACAAGGCCTGCAAGGCACTTCAGGAATCGCTAAAAATAGTAAACGAAGGCTGAGGGAGAGTAAAAATCACCTGGAGGGCATATAAAATGGCCGAGAGCTCAGCAGTAAAAATGGACATGACAGAAGGGAGCCTGCCTCCACGGCAAAAGTCAGGAAAGACAACTCCAAAGCCAACTCCAGCATCAGACTTTGACCCATCAGTGTACACAGGGAGGGACTCCCTGTGAGTGAAGGCATGTTCTAAAAAGAGGGGAACGAGCCACTGGAGGAGGAAGAGATTCCTTCTTGTCTGTAAAGCAGGTGCAGGGGAAAACTTCTGGAAGAAGCCATGGAGCCACCCTGGGGACCCTCACAGGACAAATCTGGAAGTCATCTATTCCCATCTCTTCCATAGCCTTCCTGACCCGGAAGCCAAAGGGCCATGGTGCACGAGAATGTAAAAGGTAGTACTGAGACATGATATCAGATAACACCGCCAAGCAAGGTAGGGAGTCAGGAAGTCGATGTAATCGATGCCAACAACGAACCATCAAGGACTGACGACGGAGATCAAGAGGTGGCTCATTAGCGTCCACCAGGAGACTGGGGATTGGGGACAACCTGAAGGCTCCGGTCGCCAGACGTACTCCAGCATGATGAACAGGGTCTAAAACTCTGAGACGGGCATCAGTGGCCGAAGAGTACACCTCACACCCATAGTCGAGTTTTGACCTAATAAGAACATGGTATAGGCGGAGGAGGGTGGCCCGATCAGCCCCCCAGGATGTATGGCTCAGGACCCTCAACAGGTTAAGAGTCTTGAGGCAAGAGACCTTAAGTGTACGTAAGTGGGGAACCCAAGTCAAACGTTTGTCAAAAAGGAGACCCAAAAAGCAAGTCTCCTAGACACATCGTATCCGATGACCATACATGAATAAGTCCGGATCCGGGTGGACGCCTCGGATGCGGCAGAAGTGCATAGCAACTGTCTTGGAAGGAGAAAATCGAAACCCATGAGAACCAGTCTAACGTGACACCCTGTCAAGGGCAAGCTGCATGCGCCGCTCCGCCACTGACATACGGGAAGCAGCAAACCAGACTGCTAGGTCGTTAACGTACATCGAGTTAGCTATACCGTCTGGAAGAGATGAGGCAATGGCATTAATTGCTACTGCAAACAATGTGACACTAAGGATGCTTCCCTGGGAAACGCCCTCCTCCTGTGCAACAGATGCTGAGTGGGTTGTACCAACCCTCACAGAAAAACTGCGACCACTGAGAAACTCCTTAAGAAAGCGTGGAAGGCAACCCCGCAGGCCACATAAATGGAGTTGCTGCAGGATGCCATATTGCCATGTAGTGTTATAGGCTTTCTCTAAATCAAAGAATACACAGACAAGGTGTTGATGTCGTGCAAAGGCCTCACATGCAGCAGCTTCCAACCTGACCAGAGCATCTGTAGTGGAACGGTGTTTACGAAAGCCAGACTGGGACGGAGACAGAAAATCACCCCGTTCCAAGAAGTATAGCAGTCTGACATTCACCATCTTTTCAAATAGTTTACAGAGACAGGAGGTCAAGGCAATTGGTCGATAATTGAGGGCAACACCAGAGTCCTTGCCCGGCTTTAGAAAAGGAAGGATGGTAGCAACCCTCCACCCAGAAGGGAAGACACCCTCCAGCCAGATTCTGTTATGTATAGCTAAAAGAAATGAGATCGCCTCCTCACCCAAGTGTCGTAACATTGCATATGGGATGTTGTCTGGCCCAGGAGAAGTGTCGCCGCAGAGAAAGAGAGCAGAATGCAGGTCTCTCAGGGTGAATATATGGTTATAACTTTCATTCTCGTTCCCTGAGAAATACAGGACAGTACGCTCCTTGGCTCTTAACTCATGCCTGACAAGCCAGGGGTCAAGAGTCACAGCTGGAGACCTTTGCAAAAGCCTCTGCCATGATATTGGCCACTGTCAAACCATCCATGATCTTAATTCCATTGACCTTAAGTACAGGTGGAGTACTAGGAGAAAACTTCCCCGCCATCTTACGGACTCTCCTGAACAATTGGGTGAGTGGAGTTTTAGTATTAATTGAAGACACATAGGCCTTCCATGATGCACGTCGTTCCTCTTTTAAAACTCGTCTAGCCCGAGCCCTTGCCCGTCGGAAGTCCTCTAAAAGAGTTGGGTCCCCACGATTGCGACGAAGGCGAGAGAAAGCAGCGAGCTTCTCCCGCACAGCAGTGGTGCAGACTGGTGACCACCAAGGGACAGGACGTTTGGGAAAGTAGCCAGAAGTTCTAGAGATAGAGTTGAGAGCAACAGAGTGGAGCATATCAGTGAAATATGTTACAGCCTCGTCAGAGCTACCGAAATCGGCTACAGAAGAGACCGAAGAAGTTAGCTCTCTAAAAAACTGCCAGTCAGCCTTCTCTAATTTCCACCTAGGAAGACGAGACTGTGGTTCATACATGTTACCTTCTAAAAGTATAAGGAAATGGTCACTGCCATATAAGTCAGGCAACACACTCCAAGTAAAATCCAACAGAGCACTGGGTGAGTAAAGGAAATGTCAATGGCGGTAAAAGTCCCAGTAGGGCTATTAAAATGTGTCACATATCCCGTATTTAAAACCCCTAATCCCTCATCCTCAATAAAAGAAGCCATTAAAACACCCCTGGGGTTGACCGAACTGTCACCCCACAGAGGATGACGACCATTAAAATCACCCAATAAAATAAAGGGAGATGGAAGGTCCCGTACAAGATGGTTGAGATCACCCCTCTCAACTGTAACACTGGGAGGAAGGTATAGACTGCACACAGTGTACGGGCGGTCCATAAAAACCTTAACTGCAACAGCCTGGAGCGGAGTGTCAAGCTCCAGGCTCGTGCATGGAATATCTCGGCGAACTAGGATGGCAGAGCCACCATGGTGACCCTGCCCTTCAAATGAATTGGAATAAAATGCTGAGTATGCTGGAGGACTGGCAGGCATGTAGTCCCCAAGCATTGTCTCTTGGAGAGAAACACATGCAGGAGAGAAGCTAGAGAGAAGAACGCGCAGTTCTTCCCAAGAAGCACGCATGCCACGGCAATTCCACTGAAGGACCTTGAACGGTGTTACCTTAGTACTGATTTTTGGGAAGCCTCACGGAGGTACTTCCCACTACCACCTCGACCTGAGGGTTTACTCAAACAATATGATTTGTCTAATCCTGGGCCACTAGAAGAAGAGCGAACCCGAGGAGTAGTACTTGGGGCAGTAATTGGGACCCGTAGACGAGTCCCTGAAGAATCTGATATGTTAGAAGAAGATGAAGGTATATGAGATGGGATATTCTTTGAAACAATTACATTGGTTCTGTCCTGTACAGCAGTGGTATCACTGACACAGGCAGATACATCAACATTTATAATACAGGTGGTAGAATCACTCCGCTGCTCAAGCGGAAGAGAAAGGGAATCTTTTGAAGTCACAACATCCGTGGCATCCACATTAACATCACGCCCCTCTGATGATCCCGAGGGAAGCTTGCGAGGAGGAACTTCTGTTGAATCAAGAGATTCATCAGAGCCACGAGAACGCTTCTGGTGAAATTGAGAGGAAACTATGGATGAGTCCACAGAGATGGTTGCCTCACAAGGTGGAACATCTATAGAGTCAAGTGTCTCAGAGGAACCACGAAGGCATCTCTGTAGCAGTTTAGGTGACTTAAGTTTCCTTTTGGGAGAGCGTGTGGCAGCGTGAACCTCTACCACATGAACACCTTTAGCTAAAGTCTGAGAATTGTCATCAGTTGAAGGGTCACCAGAATGAGTGTCTGATAATGTTTCCAAGACAGAGAAACTATTATGTAGAGTAACCTTAGAAACGTTCTTACTAGAGCAAAAAGCAGCTGCTTCTTGAGAGGGTTGAGAGGGTGCTGCAACCAATTTAGGGCGAAGGGAGGAGGTGTATGTCTTCACACCACCATCCTTCTGTCGCCTGAAGTTGAGTTGCCATCTGGCACTACCTATGCTAATGAATTGAGTATTAGCCAAGTGGAGGATATCCTGCTCAAGTAGGTACATCTTACATTGGCGAGAACACAAGGGGCGAGCATCTCTGCAGTAAAAGCAGTAACTCTCTGACCGACACTCAGAAGTAAGATGTGAGTCAAGAGCAGAACAATTACCATACCGGGAATGGTTGTTGCAGTTCCTCTTCCCATGACCAAACTCATAACAACAGAAACACTGTAGGGGACGCTCAACAAAAGGCTTCACCTCAAATGAGGTGGGGTTAATGTTAATGCGATCTGGGATATGCGAGCCATAGAAAGTGAGGATGATCATATTTTTACTGCCTCTTATCTTCGTTACTCGTTGGACACTGTCTGGGCACATAGCGAGAATGTCCTCTTCTGAGAATTCATACAGGTCCTCATTATATATACGCCCCTTGCTATAATTAAATGTTCGATGTGGTTTAATAAATTCAAACATGCTATCAGAAGGACAGGGGAGATTGAGGAGCATCATGGCCTGTGTAAGATCTTTGGCTATGATTAAAATGCCCTTACCATATTTCTTTATGTGGCCCATTGGTAATAATCCAATTTCTTTCTCCAGATACCGGGAAGCATGGATAAGGTTACCACGTCCCTCCCTGTAGTAAGCCACAAACCAAAAGGGTGTAAGAACCCAACGTTCCTTTGGGACATGCTCCACAGTGTCATCAAATATATTAGGGCAGTAGTCATTGTCACTGTCAACTACATTGATGGACCGCATCATCTGAGCTTTACAATGAGTATCCCCCACCGTCAGAGAATCTTTTGCCTCAAATGCTGCTTTGGCAGCAGCATTTGTATTGAAAGTAATATAACACCGATTAGACCTACAATCACTGTCATATGTGATTCGAATTCGAAGGACTACTCCAAAGCACTTAAAAATGGAGTGGATAGCGCCATAGGAAAAGGATGCAAGTACATTCGTTAACATTAACGTGTCCAGATCGCTAACAGAGTTCTTCGACACAACACCTGACCTGCTAGGTCTACTCTTATTTGCAGCTTTCTGCATATTACCACGACCAGAGAGTGACGTCTCGAGGGCTTGGTCGACCACCGCTCGAGGAAGAGATTGGGGCTTTTCTGTATCCATATATCATTGATTTGTTGTTTTTGGCCCCAGGAGCCAAGAGCTACTACCTACCGGGCAGATGAGGGGACCGAGCGCTGGTCGCCGTAGGCGGGGTACTTCTTCCCCCACGGGGCCACTCGTTTTAAAAAGCAGCCCCAATGGCTCGAAAGTTTGTTCACGACGGTGCTGAGACCCCCTTCCCCAACATCTCCCGGCCCAGACACCCAATTTCTCAGTTCCGTTACCAAGGAAAAGGTAACTGGAAAAATAATAATAATGGAAATAATAATAATAAGAGTTATTATCAGCAGGCTGCAGCTGCAACACATAGTGATTTGCAGTATCCACCTGGGATGGCTCCACCTGTGGCGGAACCGTATGCACCTCAGTCAGTTCATACCCCGCATCATTTTTGCCTCTCCGCATTAGGAGTCTCGAAACGAAATTCAGGTTTTCAGATTAGTCCCGGCATTGTTAATGGGGTGTCTGCTGAAGTCTTTCGGGATAATAGGTCATCGGGATGATGTGTCGTTGATGGTTTGGTTTCTTCCAGGGATTTTACAGTTGAGCAGGTCACCATCACCATGATTGATGGTACTAAGAGGCTTTATCCACTTCCTAGAGTTGCAGTGGAGAGTCCATTTTATACAGGCCAGGTTATTGCAGCAGTCATGCAAAATCCTGTGTCAGATCTGGTAATAGGAAATATACCAGGGGTTAAAAATACGTGTTCAATGGAAGTTTCCACGCAGACTGATGCAGCTGTGAGGATGTAATTGCATAACAAGCAAGTGACCCTACATCGGCACTTGTTCGTAAACACGTACTTGAGGGTGATATAAGAGATCGACAGGGGATAGTAACAAGTTATGTCAAAAGGAGAAATAGGTTCTACCGCCGTACGGTAAATCCTGACGGTGAAGAGAGGTTTCAGTTACTTGTACCACAGAAGTACCAACAAGCTGTGTTCACTCTGGGTCATCACTCTACATTGTGAGGTCATATGGGGATTAGAAAAACGTTGGATAGGATCCAGTCCCATTTCATTTGGCCAGGGATGGGGAGAGAGGTAGGTAGGATGTTGCGATCATGTGACGTATGTCAGAAAACGTGCGACCGTGGTCGGATAAAACCTGCACCTCTTAAGCCACTACCCCTCATCTCAGAGTCATTTGAGAGGCTAGCGGTTGATATTGTTGGACCGATAAATCCGAGAGCTACAGACGGTGCCAAATATATTCTCACCTGTGTGGACTTCGCAACAAGATGGCCAGAAGCAGTGCCTCTTCGTGATATAGAAGCCACTACAGTTGCTGAAGCTTTACTGGAAATATTCTGTCGTGTCGTCATACCCAAGCAAGTATTGTCTGACCGAGGCAGCCAGTTAACCTCCGCAATGATGGAGGAATTGTGGAGATTACTCTCCGTGAAAGGGTTCAGAACAACACCCTATCACCCAATGTGTAATGGGTTATGTGAAAGGTTTAATGGTACTCTCAAGAAGATGTTGAGGAGGATGGCAGTAGAGCAGCCTAGGGAATGGCCCAGGTACATTTCACTTCTACGGTTCGCATATCGCGAAGCCCCTCCGACATCGTTACAATTTAGTCTATTCGAGTTATTGTATGATAAATTTGCTCGAGGACCACTTCAGGTTCTACATGAACTTTGGGACGATGAAGAATCAGATTCCACGGAGAAAACCACTTATTCTTATGTCATTGATTTGGCAGAACGTCAGCAGCAAACATGCGAAATGGCAAAACAGGAGTTAGTTAAAAAACGAAAAAGCTTCAGAAGTCTTACTACGATAGGAAGAGTCTCGCCCCAACCTTGTTGGTGTGAGGACGTTCTCCTGGCATTCTGCCTACCTTGTTGTTTGTGTTGCTGTTTGTGTTCTCGTTTTTGTGTTGTTGTTTGTGCATTCTTGTTTGTGTGTTGTTGTTTCTGTGGTGTTGCTGGTGTTGTTTGTTTGTTGTGGTTGTGTGTATTGTTTTGTTGTGATTGTTTGTGTGGGAGTGTGTGTGTGTGTGTGGCCCTGGCTGATTGAGTGATCAGTTGTTCGTGTTGTTGTTTGCTTGCCATCTAGGCCTTGCCTGGCCTGATGGAGAGTGCAGATTCCTACCTGGAGGCTGACTTGGCAATGTCGGAGGAAGACGAGTCTCCAATTGAGGATCACTGGCCTGAGCTGCCTTCTCGCAACCCTCCCCCCCTACTCCCCTCGGTCACTCCGCAGCTCAGGTTGCAACCTTCCACCTCCTCAACTTCTACCAAGCAACCCTTTGATGCTTCGTCCGACTCTTCGCAGGATTCTGATGGTGTGGACTGTTTGCCTCCAGCTGCCAAGACTGCCAAGGGTGCTTCAGCTGTGCATGACGTACCTTCTCTGACTCACCCTGGTGTTTCTTCTTTGTATACCAACTCCTTGCCCTCGTCCAACCTTCCTGTTTTTGCCCCAAGAAATGCCTATGTCAAGCTCCCCTTCTCTGGAGGCCCATCTTCGGACACAAAGCTGCGTTGGTTGTCTGATGTCAACAGGGCCTTCCAGCTGCAGCGTAAACTGGCTGAAGTGAAGATGGCTGCTGTAACCTCCCGGTTTGTCTACATCTCTAGGAAGCATCAGGACATCATTGATAGAGTAAAGGCTGATGAATTTTGTCTCTACCTCTCATTCTTGAAGACTCGCCAGACAGGCCTCGTAACTTCCCCAGCTACATCCTCACCCGTTTTCCTATTGATGTTGACCCGAAACTTGCCAAAGGATACCCTGGTGTGTACTCTACGAAGATGGTTCCCCCGTTAGCCGTATTGTTGTTGTCTGGAGTCAACCCTATCCACCTCCAAATGAGATTTCCTTTGATTTCCTCCCCTGTCTTCCACCATGTGAGGTGAGGAAACTTCATAATGACCAGCCTTCGTGCTACAGGTGCTGGGGAGTTGGGCATATCTCCCGGTACTGTTCTGCCAGGCCGAAGTGTGCATGGTGTGCCGCCAACCATGATTCCAAGACGTGTCCTGTCAGGGGTGAACCATCACGTCCTGCTGCCTCCACCTCTGAGACTTCTCCTCCTGAGGGTACGTCTCAATGGAAGTGTCCACAATGCCTTCAGCCAGGGGTTAACGTATGGCAAGGATGTCCTCGATGTACAGGTCCACGCTCGTGTCTCTACTATTGCTCTGACTCCACCACTGCCACCACCACCTCCCCAGTATACTACTCCTACCAGCCCTGCCTCACCTCCAGACCTGGCCCTCTGCAAGTCTGTTGCTACCCTCATGGCACGATGTACGGCTCTCGAGAACCGCTTTTCTACCCTTGAAGCCAGGATTGATGGGCTGGTTGTTGCTCAGGCTGCTAATGACTCCAAGCTCTCCACCTTGGTCGAGGCTCAGCAGGCCATCATCTCAACTGTCACTACCCTTACCGAAAAGATGGATACTGTTGCATCTCGCCTTTAAAAGCTTTTCGAGTCAGTCCCTTCTCCTGGTCCATCTTCTTCTCCAGGTCGCTCATCTGCCCCCCTCACCGAACTTCTACCTCCAAATACAGAGTTCGCTAGTGATTGCCGGCTGGATGTCTTCTCCTGGAATGTATGTGGTATCACCAGTTATGCTAAGCTCACTCAACTCAAGGCCTATGTTTTTCGTCATGATCCCAGTGTTATTTTTCTCCAGGAAGCATTTCCAGGACGGCCGCTTGCTTCTGGGCAAGCTCCTCCTCTCTCAGGTTATGTGCCATATGTTCATCTAGTAAGGATTGGCCTCCTGACTTACATACATAGCTCCTTGCCACATCACCTTCTCTGTACCTCCACTGATCCTGACATGACCTTTCAGCTATTTGAGGTTCTACCTGGGAATGGAGTACTTCAACTATGTAATGTCTATTCTGCCCCAGCTAGACTCACTCTTGAGGCTCTTCCTTCTCCAACAGTGTGTGTATATGGGAGATTTTAATGCTCGGCATTCTGATTTGGGTGATGGTTCTGGCTCTATTAATCGTAATGGTGTTCGTCTCCTTTCATACATCCGCAAGCATCATCTGACAGAGAAGTCCTGACTAACTGAGAGTAATGGGGTGAAAGATGTGGGAAATGGAGGTACTTGACAGTGAAGCAAGTAACATTAGAATAAATTCTCTCCACTAACGGAGGAAGACGCAACTCACGCTGCATGTTCACTATCCTGGTCGACATTGGACAGCCGAGAATTATTCTCATTGCTCTATTCTGAAAATTGTTTAAAGTTTCCAGAGTAGCCCTAGGAAGTTGAATCAAAGCAGGGGAGAGGTAATCAACAACTGAACGGATAAAAGCAATATAGATAGTTCTGGCTCTGGGATTGAGATGCCCGAGGAGTTGTTAGAGAGCCATTGAAGTGGCGTAAGTCGGTGCTGGAGACGAACCAATAAGTCCTGGACAATGGGATGGTCTTGAGGTCTGGCTGGGACAATTGGCCAAAAATTGACTGGTGCGCCCAGGTAGCGATACTGGGAACACATGGGAATGACAGTCCCTCCAATGGTGAACACTGGCCGAGCTTGAGGAAAGCGGCAGGTATGTATTCTGCTCTAATCTGGGGAGACAATAATGCCACAGTAAGAGGAGGCCACAGAGAAGGAGCCAAGAAACCGCTGGAGATCCCTTGGTGATGTAGAATGAACACAGATATCATCAGCATAGCACGTAATTGTAGTTCCAGGTATATCAGGGAGAGAAGTGAGCAGCCGATGCATCAGAATATTAAATAACAATGGGCTGAGAACACCCCCTTGAGGCGTACCAAGATGAAAACTGCGCACAGGACTGAGCGCACCACTGAAAAACACACGGGAGGTCCTGTTACTCAGGTAGCCCCGAATCCACCGTAATAAATTACCCTTTATCCCAAAGTCAACCAGTTGATCCAAAATGACATCTCTATTAGCAACATCGAAGGCAATTCGAAGGTCAATTAAGGCCACCACACTGTCCCTGTTAAGGTGAGTGTACAGGTCGACTAGGCAGTGGTGTGTGCTCCGCTGGGGAAGGAAACCAAACAGCCATGGAGAAAGGCGATCTTGCAGTCTGTACATGAGACGATTGAGTAAGATTCTCTCCATAACTTTACAAAAACAGGAAGTCAGGGAAATAGGCCTAAACTTCGCAGTGCCGGGCTTAGGGATGGGTATTATTGTGCTGCTGGTCCAGGCTCGTGGTACACAACCATCACGAAGACAAAGATTGTACAGTAGAAGTAGAGGGTTCCCAGGAACTTGTTGAAATAGGCGCAGCACAGCATAAGTAATACCATCATCACCGGGGAAGAAGCTCTACCCCGAGAGAGAGCACGTTGTAACTCCTCCCCAGTTATCTCCTCTGCATCATCGTCATCATCTTGCAACAGAGCAGACATTAGATGTAACCGATGGACAGCAGCACGGGAAGTGAGTGCATCTTGTATGTGGATGGGTAGACTGGCTGGGGTAGATTGTTCTGACCAGGCATCGACAAGTTGTTGGGCATAGTCGGCGGGAGTGTGATGACGAGCACTGGCCGGTGTCTTTTTAACAACCGGACGGATGAGGTGCCACATAGAAGCCACACTTGTTTGCTGGTTGATGCTGTCCATGAACCGCTGCCAAGACTCAGTGTGAGCACACTCCTGCAGGGCAACTAAAGCGTCCCTAGACATCTGGTAACGATGGAGCAGGTCAGGGGTTGGGTTGGCTTGAAACAATAGGCCATCACGTTCAGCCTCCTTTACCTCCTGTATACGTGCATCCAGCGTCCAGGAGTGGGCAGTATGGCGATGCTGGAGGTGTGACCGGGAGAAGTATAGCCTATAAAAGTCATGAGTAGCAGATACAAGATCAGAGTACAACTGTTCAGCTGATGATATGTCAATTGTAGGGAATACATGGGCCATGAATAAGATGTAAGTCGGGCAATATTTAGGGGGCACAGCAATAAGCAAACGAGTGGCTGAAGCACTTGACCCAGCAGTTAGAGAATAATGAAACCGAAGAGCGATGTGATCAGAGAATAAGTCTGGCACGGAGGAGCACAGGACCCGAGATGCTATCAGGCCAGACGAGAGGATGTAATCCAGAGTACCTCCCTGGCAATGAGTGGCACCGCCAATGTCCCAGCATATCAGATGATGCTTGCGGATGTATGAAAGGAGACGAACACCATTACGATTAATAGAGCCAAAACCATCACCCAAATCAAAATGCCGAGCATTAAAATCTCCCATATACACCATACCACACACTGTTGGAGAAGGAAGAGCCTCAAGAGTGAGTCTAGCTGGGGCAGAATAGACATTGCATAATTGGAGTACTCCATTCCCAGGAAGAACCCAAATAGCTGAAAGGTCATGTCAGGATCAGTGGAGGTACAGAGAAGGCGATGTGGCAATGAGCTATGTATGTAAGTCCGGAGACCATTCCTTACTAGATGAACATATGGCACATAACCTGAGAGAGGAGGAGCTTGCCCAGCAGCAAGCGGCCGTCCTGGAAATGCTTCCTGAAGAAAAATAACACTGGAATCATGACGAAAAACATAGGCCTTGAGTTGAGTGAGCTTAGCATAACTGGTGATACCACATACATTCCAGGAGATGACATCCAGCCGGCAATCACTAGCGAATTCTGTATTTGGAGGTAGAAGTCCAGTTAGTGGGGGCAGATGAGTGACCTGGTGAAGAAGATGGACCAGGAGAAGGGACTGACTCGAAAAGCTTTTCACACACTGAAGGTGAGGCAGGGCTGGTAGGAGGAGCAGACTGGGGAGGTGGTGGTGGTGGCCTTGGTGGAGGCGGAGCAATAGTAGTGACACGAGCCTGGAGTACATCCATGCCACACGTTAACCCCTGGCTGAAGGCATCGTGGACACTTCCATCGAGATGTATCCTCAGGAGGTGAAGACTCAGAGGTGGAGGCAGCATTACGTGATGGTTCGCCCCTGACAGGACACGTCTTGGAATCATGCACACTTCGGCCTGGCAGAACAGTACTGGGAGATATGCCCCACACCCCAGCACCTGTAGCACCAAGGCTGGTCATTATGAAGTTTCCTCACCTCACACGGTGGAAGACAAGGGAGGAAATCAAAGGAAATCTCATTTGGATGTGGATCAGGTTGACTCCAGACAACAACAATACGGCTAATGGGGGAACCCTCTTGGAAAAAACGACGGGCAAAGTACACACCAGGGTATTCCTTAGCAAGTTTCGGGTCAACATCAATAGGAAAACGGGTAAGGATGTAGCTGGGGAACTTACGAGGCCTCTCGGGTGAGTCTTCAAGAATGATAGGCAGAGACAAAAATTCACCAGCTTTCACTCTATCAATGATATCCTGACGCTTCCTAGAGATGTAGACAAACCGGGAGG
This sequence comes from Petrolisthes cinctipes, assembly GCA_033782935.1. Taxonomy (NCBI): domain Eukaryota; kingdom Metazoa; phylum Arthropoda; class Malacostraca; order Decapoda; family Porcellanidae; genus Petrolisthes; species Petrolisthes cinctipes. The sequence goes on from JAWQEG010002319.1 coordinate 20,189, forward strand.
TGACAGCAGCCATCTTCACTTCAGCCAGTTCACGCTGCAGCTAGAAGGCCCTGTTGACATCAGACAACCAACGCAACTTTGTGTCCGTAGACGGGTTCCCACAGAAGGAGAGCTTGACATAGGCATTTCTTGGGGCAAATGCAGGAAGGTTGGACAAGGGCAAGGAGTTGGTATACAAGGAAGAAACACCACGTTGAGGCAGAGAAGGTACGTCATGCACAGCTGAAGCACCCTTGGTAGTATTGGCAGCCGGAGGCAAACAGTCCACACCATCGGAATCCTGCGAGGAGCCGGACGAGGCATCAACGGGTCGCTTGGTAGAGGTTGAGGAGGTGGAAGGCTGCAACCTGAGCTGTGAAGTGACTGAGGAAAAGGGGGAGGGTTGCGAGAAGGCAGCTCAGGCCAGTGATCCTCGATAGGAGACTCATCCTCCTCCGACATGGCCAAGTCGGCCTCTAGGCAGGAAGCAACATCCGAATCCGCGCTCTCCATCAGGCCAGGCAAGGCCTAGATGGGAAGCGAACAACTGAACACACACGAACACTCGAACATACACACACAAAACCACAATAAAACAAATAAACCACAAACAACAATACCACAAACAGCAAAACCACAAAAAAAAACGAGATAGAAAATATAAACAACCCCTATAACACCACGGACACAAGAACGTTGAAACAAGACAAACAACAACACAGGCAGAGCGCCAGGAACACGTCTTCACTCCATGAAGGTTTGGATGAGACTGCGACAGATCCATACTGCCTCTACACTGATGTCTCATTGAAAGCGGATGGTACAGCAGGTTGTGCCGTTTTCTCGTCTGACCTGGAGTCACCTCAAGGGGGCTGGGTTAGCCGTCGTCTCTGTAACCACTCTAGCTCAACATTGTGTGAACTGTATGCCATTCTGGATGCTGTTAGCCTTGTTTGTCAACGTGGAGTGAATGCTGCCATTTTTTATGACTCCAGACCTGCCCTTCATTCCCTCTCTAGTGTTCAGCTCACACACTCTACTGTTATTCAGCATATTTTATCGTTTTTGGCCTTATTGCGTCATTGTAACTTGACTGTCGAATTTTTATGGGTGCCATCCCATGTAGTTTTACGTCACAATGGTACAGTTGACCGACTCGCAAAGGAAGCCTGCCATCTGCCTCCTCGTGGCGTTTGTTATGTATCCCAGAATTTGCAGTTACTTTCTAAGGCAAATGAGTAGCCTAATAATTCTCACGATACTCGTGTGTTTGTTCGTGCGTGCGTTCCCTAGACAGGCTGACACCTCGAGGAAACTTCGCCACGAGCCTTTCACCCCCCTTCCCTCTCCTATATCCTACCCCAACCCAGGGGGAGGGTAACCCCGTGTATATAAGGGGGGAGGAGCGTCCTTTTCAGCAGGGGCGAGGAGGAGTCTACATCAAGCTATGGCCCAGACAGCACCTACTGCCAACCACACCACTTCCCCTGCCGACCGTCTTGTTGGCAGGGTGAAGTGGTTTAACCATTTGAAGGGCTATGGCTTTATAAACTCAAACTCGAAAGATTATTTCGTCCACAGGAGGGGCATCCTCCTCTCTGCTGCAACCACCTCACCACCATCACTGGGGGACAGAGAGGAGGTGTCCTTCTCTGTGGAAGAAGGGAGGAAGGGCTTGGAGGCTACCAACGTAGCTGGACCTGATGGTGGGCAGGTCCGAGGCTCACTCCATGCCCGTGGGAGGAGGACGGCTGACGCCCAACCACCGCAGCGACGGCAGCAGCAGGCAGACATCGTCACCGTCTGCACCAAGACTGCTGTTGCCTTAGCTGCAGAAGGGCTAGGTCGTCTCTCTGACCTCCTCCTGGACATCTTCAGGAGAAATGGCTTACCACCAATAGCCATTTCTCCTGATTTGCAACCACCCACTACTACTACAACCACCACCAAGAAACGAGGCAACAAGCCTGCAAGACGGGGAAGGAGCATAACGGATGCACCACCACCACCACCCGTTTCGGCCCACCCCCGTCGCCAGTTGATGTTGCCTCGCCCACTCAACCGGGCGAATAGCGTGAAGGCACCACCACCATCACCACCACCACCACCTGAGACTTCAGAACTGGACTCTGCGACGGAGGAGGATACTCAGGTCCCTGACACCAGTTCCTGCTCTGCCTCCTCCACCACTACCACGAGAGAGGACACAACTGACAATATGGACCTGGAAGATGAAGGGGAATGGCAGACTGTCAAGAAGAGGAAGAAGAGGAGGAGGAGGGACAGCCCACCAACCAACCCACCACCCACAGTCACCGTGGACTGGTGGATGTCTGCCTCTCGTCGCCTCGACCTCTTCCATCAGCACATCCCCAGTTGCCAAGACCCCGACATCTTCCAGATCAGGGAAGTCTGGACCAGCAGCAGGATGACATCACAAGCCAGCTTTGCCAAGTCGAAACCAATTGTCTCGGGTAGCAGTCAAGTGGAAAAGAAAGGAAAAAGTAAAAAGAGAAAGAAAAAATAAAACACTGCCTTAATGCCCACAACTATGGGTGATAGGCAAAAAAAAAAAAAAAAAAAAAAAAAAAAACTTTTCAGCAGACATTAGTTGGAATCTTCAAAGGTGAAACATGCACTGAGCTGAGAGAAGAGGAAGCCAGTTTTGTTCCTAGTTTGCTAGAGGTATCTTGTATATATATTATTCTTCCCATACCTTCACACTTTTACTTTTTGTTCTTTATTCATTCAAGCATAACAGTGTATTATTGTGTTTATTATTATTATTGCCGTATGTATTACGTGTGTGTGGTTGACTCATTAGGCTAGTGATGGTGTCAATGGTTTCCTAGCTACGTCCCACGAGTGTTGATTATATTTGATCTTGTCGTAGTTTAAAGTAATTGTTTATTGTCTTAAGGTGTTAAAGTAAGTCATCGTAGAGTAGTAATAACATGTGATATTCATTTATTCATTTCCTCATTGTTGCGGTCGGGTATTCTGTCGTATTCTGTTGTATAATAATACAACAGAAGCAGCAAAAGACATGAAGGAAAATAATGAATCTGACGAAGGAAATCCTAGCTGAAAGACACGCACTAAACTCTTGTGATTGTGTGTGTGTGTGAAGGCAGGAAGTCTGAGCGAGCATAGAGCAGCGGAGGGCAACCTCCCCGTACGAACGTCTGCATATTTATGAGTTTTTTCCATACTAGGGGCATCATATGTACTGTTTTTTGCTGCCAATCGCTTGCAAATCTTATAGTTGTTCCCATTTAAAACACAAACTTTTAAAAAATGAACTGTATACGATTTAAAAAATAGGCATATAAAATACATGTATATATAGTAGGGTAGGATATGGCAGCATCTGGCAACTCAATCACCCACGCTAGCAACACCTGGCAGCCCCACCACCCACGCATGCGCAGTATGGACGCACGGGACGCTTCACTTCATTCCGCTACACCGGAGGTGGAGGTAAAACAATTGTTCCGGAAGATCCTCACTAGAAACCTAGCGTCATTCCACTTGTATTGTACACTGATGGCTCTAAGATGGATGAATGTGTGGGTGCAAGTGTATGGTCAGAGGAATGTCGTCTTAGATACCGGTTGCCTGTATAAGCATCTGTGTTTACTGCAGAATTATTTGCCATAGCCAGAGCTATAGATTTTGCTGAAAATTCAAATTACGACAGTTTTGTCATCTTTTCGGATTCACAGTCAGCCCTTCAGGCAATTAAATCTTGCAAAACGACTAAAAATGAAATCCTGGGCAATATTGTCAATAAATTACATGTGTCTGCTAAGTCCTTCTCTCTGATCTGGGTGCCTGGTCATTGTCGAATCTTCAGTAATGAACAGGCTGACTTACTTGCAAAGTCGGCGGTAGAACTTGAGGAGATGTGGGAAGTCCCCCGGGAGCTACAGTCGTGTCTTTCTTTCGGTAAGAAATCAATAAATCTTCTGAGGCAAAGTCAGTTGACCGACCTGGCTATACCTACCATCAAGCCCACCATTGAAGACTGGCCCTCAACTTATCGCCAACACCGCCGAAAAGAAGTAGTACTTGCAAGTTTAAGAATGAACGGCACACTTTTAACTCATATGTTACCTTACATCAATCATAGTTTTGCACCACAATGCAAACCTGTGGTGTGGTGTTATTAATCAGTCACATCATTTTACACTGTAGTAGATATGTTGGGGAGCGTCAGCCCCTGGCTGCTTATTGCAGGGTAAATCAAGTCCCCATGAATCTGAACTCTGTCTTGGGTGATGGGGATCCTGGTGTGACTGATAAATTGATGACTTTCTTGAGAGAGACTGGGCTTCACAGAGAGTTGTGACTTCGATTTTATTATTATTTATGTGTGGGATATGTATTGTTTTTATTGTACATTATTATACTTACTCCAAGCCAACGCCACTTTCACTCATATACCTCTCAACTACATCCGTCAACACCAGCTCAGTTATGAATCTTCACCTCCGTATCTCCGCATCACACTCCTACGCATCCTACCCAACTGCTTGCTACTCAAACGCTCCACATTATTGAACCACATCAAGTTATTCATCTTAATACTCTCCAGCACATCCACACCACATTAGTTCAGTACTTTTCATCCCTCATTATATACAATATATACATATTACTCCACACACAGATAATCAATTATACATATCATTTATACATATTATATGTATCATACAATACATTTTAATTATCAGAACTAAATTTAAATATATATTATATATATATTTTTTTGTGGGGGTTATATTAAATTCATCTTTTATATACATTTATTTTCATATATGAGATTAGCTTGTCAAATAGTAAATTGTTGTATTGTTTTGCCTATGAATTAGCATAATGATGAAGGGTTACAAATGACGTATGCGAGGAGGTGCTTTTCCTGAGGCAATCCTCGCATACTGATGTGTCCTTCATTGTTCACATGAGCCAGTATCTATGACTGGAGCGAACTACTGGGTTGGCATATTTGTTTACATTTAAGTCACAAGGTCGCAAGGTCATAGTTGCTGGAGTTACAAGCCTAATACCCTCATCAGGGGTGATTGCTTTTTAACGTAAAAAAAAAAAAAAAAAAAAGTAAGCAAACTAGAATTGGTTCTGACCGCAGAAGAAGAACAAGCAGGAAATCAACCACTGTAACGGAAAGTAATCTAACTTGTCTTATTTCATTCAATTGTGTAAACTCATTAGTTGTATTCTGTGATGCGATCTCTTTTAATATTTTGTATGTGATCTCTCTTAACATCTGACAATATTCTATTGCCTATTCATATTGTGATATATTTCGTGTTAAGTGGACTTGGTGCATTCTGTCCATTCTTGTTATATTTTATGTGTTAATTGTAAGAAGTGTGATATCTCGCGTGCTGATTCATATGTTTGCATTCTACTTATCAGTATTGTGATTTGTGCAATCTTACTTTATTGTATAACATCAAGGAAGCCCTTGTGTCATTACCCAGGGTGAACAGACTCTAGAATACACAGTAACAGTTTATTGGTAGGTACATACAAGAAAGTCACACAGATAGTGGAGTATGCCGGCCTGCAATGTATTGCCGTAAGAGGGCCGTAGCTGCTGCAGGAGAATTGTCTGGGGCTTGAGAGTAGACGTGTGATCAAGGCAGGATCACGGTCTAAGCTTGGTGCAGGCTAGGCAGGTATAGCGGCAGGGCAGGTCTTCCTTGGTCCAGAGCTCGGGAGTAAATGTCCAGCCCAGCAGTAGCTCGGCCCTTATATTCAGTAGGGCTACGGTCCCGGATGGAGCGTTGTCAAGCGATCTACTGACCAAGCACGTAGGTAGGTATTTCTTCCCAGGGATGAATCACTGCTGAGACAAGGAGTGGAGTCTGGCAGCCGGTGTCCCTAGAGCGGCGGCCTGTCTGGCAGCTTGTATCCCAAGAGGGGATTAAGTGGTGTCTAGGAAGGGGATTAGTGTACTCGCCACTCTGTGGGTAGAGGTGCGTGGCTACCTAGGAGTGAAAAAAGGGATATAGGAGCGGCTATATTTGGAGCCTCTACATTATCCCCCCTCCCCCCAGGATTGTTTGGGAAACAAAGGAGAAGGAAGGATACATACAAAATGTACAAAAAAATATACAGAATAAATACATGTAATAAAAAAGTGTACGGCTAGGGTGTAAGGTGTGTGGTAGAGATATATTTAGTAGTATGAAGTGTGTGTAGTTGGCAGCGTGTGGAGTAGGTGTATGTTTGTGTTGTGTAGCATGGATAGATATTTAGCCGGGTGCCTTATGGTACTCCCGGCGCGAAAAGTGAATCCCTCTGGTGTCATGGCCGGCTGGTCGTCCTGCAGCTGTCCCTGAGGAGGAGGTGGTGTGGCAGCGCGGAGTGGTGGCTGTGGTGCAAGGTCAGGGGTGAGGAGGCGTGGCTGTGTGATAGTATGTGGGTCCTGAGGGAGATTAGAGGGAATTACAGGTGTCAAGGTGGAATTAAGCGAAGTGTCAGGAAGGATGGGGGTGGGGCTAGGTAGGTTCGTTTGGGTCGAGGGAAGGTGGATAGGTGGGGGGGGGGGTGTAAGAGGGATAGGTAGGGGTGGGGTATGAGAAGTGGAACGGGCAAGGGTAGGAGGCATAGGTGTTGGTGGGAAACTAAGGGAGGAGCCAGGTGAGGTAGGATGGAGCAGGGGTGAGAAGGGGGTAGAATGGGATGTGGGTGAGGCTGGTTTGTGGTAGGTATAGGCGGGGTAGGGGATGGCGAGCAAGGGGGTGGTAGGGGTGAAGGAGGGGATGGTGGTTGTGGTGTGGTGGTAAGGGGATTTGGGAGTTGGAATGACGTTGATGGAATGGGAGGTCTACGTGTCTGTGGTGTGTGTGTCGTTGAGTGAGGCCTGAGCGTGTGTTGGGGTTGTGGGGTGGGTAGGAGTAGTGGTCTGTAGTGCGGGGCTGCTGTGGTCAGGATAGGCGGGGTGGTAAGTAAGGGTGGTGTCGGGCGTGTTGGCGCATGTGTTGTTGGTGTTTATGGGGGTGTGGTGATGTTTGCTGGCTTGACCCGTTCCCAGGACGTGATGTAAGGTTTCCCTGCTACCTGGATTGTAATTGTCGCATCCGTCCTGGAGATAACGGGGTTAGGGCCAGTATACGGTTCTTGCAGCAGTGTCCTGTGGGAGTCAGTACGCAGGAAGAGGTGTGTGGCAGTGTGTAGACCAGGTGGTGTGTAGGTAGGTCTGGCAGCATTCTTTCGTATAGGTTGATAGGGCGCTCGTGATGGCTGCCTTCAGGGCAGGGAAGAAGGAGATGTTGGAGGTGTCCAGGCTTGGAGATGTGACTAGCCCGGGTAAGCGTAGGTCTTCTCCGAAAATAAGTTCTGCTGGGGAGTGGTGTAGATCCTCTTTGACAGTAGCATGGATGGTCAGGAGGATGAGAGGTCGGGCTGCAAGACGCGGAAGGCGTCCTTCAGTCTCCTGTGTAGCCGTTCAACCATACCGTTGCTGCTAGGGTGGTATGCCATTGTTCGCTGCCTCTTGGTCCCAAGTAAGGTCAGTAGTTCTTGCCACACCCTTGACTCAAATTGTGTACCATGGTCCGTCATGATAACTGCTGAAGGTCCAAACTTAGCAACCTATGTGGGCCGGGATGTATTCTAGCCTCAGGACTGTGTCGCCGGTAAGGAGTTCGTTGAGGTGAGCATCTGATGCCTGAGCTGCTGCGATAGCTGAGAAGTCCAGGAGCGGCATCTGTTGAATGGTAGACACATTGGGAACAACAGGGGCTGCCCTGGAAAGGGTGTCAGCTATGGCATTATCCTCATCTTTAACGTGCCTGATGTCCGTGGTAAACTCGGAGATGAATGCTAGGTGCCGTGTTACCCTTGAAGACCAGTTTGTTCCTAATTGTTGCATCGCGGTTGTGAGTGGCTTGTGGTCCATCCGGATGTGGAAACTCCTTCCTTCCAAGAAGTGACGGAAGTGCTTGACAGCGTCATGGATAGCTACTAGTTCCTTGTCGAAGGCACTGTACTTCCGCTGTGGTGGCTCCAGGCGCTTGCTGTTGAAGGTGATGGGCTTCAGCATACCGTTCCCTTCTTGCTGCAGGTCAGCTCCAATAGCGTCGTTGGATGCGTTGATGTAGATTGAAGTGGGGGCATGTGGAGTAGGGTTGGCGAGGAGGATGGTGTCGGCCAGGCGTTGTTTGATGTCTCGGAATGCGTTGGTAGCAGTTGTCGTCCATGTGAGCTTCTTCTGTGACGTTTTCTTTAGGCCTTTGAGTAGGCCATGGAGTGGGGCGAGGGCAGAGGCAGCGTGAGGGATGAAGTGGTGGTATAATTGACATCACCAAAGAATTCCAATAGTTTTCTGGCAATGGTGGGTAGAGGGCAATCCCTGACTGCTTCCACCTTCTGCGGCAGCTTGGTAATACCGTTGGGTGTTGGGTGTCACCTGGTGTCCGAGGAAGTCCAGACTTAAGACCCCTAGGACACACTTGGAGGGGTGTATCTTGAGGCCGTACTGCTGCAGGCAGTCGCACAGTTCCCTGAGATGCTGCTGGTGCTGGGAGGCGATGAGGATATCGTCGATGTAGACGACAGTGTAATCCAATCCGTGCAGCACCTTGTCCATAAATCTCTGGAATGTCTGGGCAGCGTTACGTATACCAAAGTTCATGGAAGGGAACTCGAAGAGGCCAAAAGGAGTAGTGATTGCAGTCTTCTTAATGTCATCATCTGCTACTGAAATCTGGTGGAAGGCATGTAGAAGGTCAATTTTAGAGAATACCGCACACCCCTGGAGCTTGGAATGAAAGTCCAGGAATGGTGGCAGCATTCAAGGCTCTGTAGTCACTGCATGCCCTCCATTAGCCTTCCTGCTGCTTGGGAACCATATGAAGGGGCAACGCCCATGTGCTGTCAGATGGTCTTGCAACCCCCTGCTGAATTATTACCTGAAATTCTCTCTTAGCTGCTTCAAGTATCTCAGGGGGCATCCTCCAGGGTTTGGTGAAGACGAGGGGGCCGGTCGTTGTGATGGTGGCGGTCGTGTGTTGTACAGGCCACGTGGTTGCGCCGTCGTTGAAGATGGTCATTAGGACGTCCGCCAAATTGGTGCACTCACGCAGGGGGAAGTTGGGTTGTGTCTGGAGGTCTAGTTGGATATCCGTGGGAAGCAACCTGGAGTGTCTGCCCCTCAGGATGTCGTCGCTGAAAGGTGTAGCAGCTTTCCTGGTAAGTTGCTGCATGTGGCATAGTACTTCGGAAAGATGGTGCCCTTCCAGCTGCACCTCTTCTAGCACCATGAGGTAGTGTTGGAGCATCATTCTGTGGGCAGAGGTATTGGCGGACTTCAGATCATCGTACCGTGACTGGGGTTCGAAGGTCTGAAGTAGCGTAGACACGGTGGAGAACACTTCATGTGGGAGGGCACGAATGATTGACTGGTATCGCTGGTCCTGGGTGAGGGTATGATTCTGCCATACCGCCTCCACATGGAGGAACCATGCATGAACATCATAATTGAAGGGTGGAGTGTAAGGAATGGAAGTTGAAGTAGGTTGAGCAGTGGCATGAGGAGGAGAGGAAGAGACGTGTGGAAGGGACATGTTGTAGAAGAGGGTGTCAATTACGGAGAGTTAGAGTAAGTCCAAAGGAAAATAGGTAGTATAATGGTGTGACGTGGAGACGGTAAAGATATACCAGTAATACTCAGTCCGAAGCACACCAGGTCATGGGCGAAAGTAGGGCAGTGTGTGGGTTGTGTAATGGGGATTTCTGGGGGCTGGAGAAAGATGGCAGAGAAACAGGGGTTAATGGGGTGTGGTAGGTTCACGTGGATGATGGTGGGGGAGAAGGAGAATAAAATGGGGACAAGGACAGGGTGGAGAATTGTGGCGGGGTGAGGAGAAGGGGCACGTGGGGCAGGGAGCAGGATGGAATGGGGAGGTAGGGGAAGGGAAATGAGGCACACAAGGGAAGCAGAAAGGGAACACACGTGGGAGAGAGAAAGGAGGTAAGTAGGGGTTAGTGGAAAGGGGAGGTGGGTGGAAAAGGAAGTGAAATGGGGGAAGTTACGTTACGAATGGTGAAGGGGGGAGAACACTGAGGACAAGGAGCAAGGAGAGTAAAGTGTACAATGTTTGTGTAAATGCCTTGTCTACCGCTTGTGACGTCGTTGGTGGCGTAGAGATTGGAGTGGTGGTGGTCCGCTGTGGAGCTTGGAGAGTGATACAGGGAGCAACATGTTGTGTGGAGTGTGGAGCGGTGGAGCATGTTGTGGAGCTTGGAGTGTGGTCAGGGAAGCAACACGTGGTATTGAGGGTGGAGTGGTGGAGCTTATGTGGGACGAACATTGCTTGTAGAGACTTCCGTCGATGTTCTACCAGACTCTAGAATACACAGTAAGAGTTTATTGGTAGGTACAAGGATCTGTCAACCCTGCACGTAGGCAGGTATTTCTTCCCAGGGAAGTGGAGTGGAGTCTGGCAGCCGGTGTCCCAAGAGAGGCGGCCAGTCTGGTGGCTGGTATCCCAAGAGGGGATTAAGTCGTGTCTGGGAAGGGGATTAGTGTACTCGCCATTCCGTGGGTAGAGGTGTGTGGCTACCTAGGAGTGAACAAAGGGATATAAGAGCTGCTATATATGGAGCCGTAGGAGTGATCAAAGGAATATAGGACCGGCTATATTTGGAGCCGCTACAATTGTATTACTGGTGAATTTGTGTTTGTGTTCCTTGTGTTTAACCTCACGTTTGAGAAACTGTCCGCTTATTTTGTGTAAAAATCCATCCTCATACGAGTTTCCCATTTTCTGTGGAGAAGTGCCCCTAAAGTATGGTACAATATCCTGAAGTGGAAAATATCACCATCCAACACTTCTACGAGAGTGTAAATCTATATTTACCTCATATAACCATGAACGCTACCTCACACATGCTTACTGTGGTTAGCATGTATGATGTTGGAGATTGTCTGAGGAATGAAATTATTTTGTAAAACTGTGTTTGGTTTGGAAGAAATAACTAAAAGATAAATAGTAAATTAGTTGCTGGCATTTGGAACCTCCACAAGGAATGTGAACAGTGAACATCCCTCAGATTTCCTCTGATTCTCTCAGTGCCTATCAAGAGTTGGAAGGTTAGATATGTTTTTGACATCCTCAGCACCTTCATCATTTTATTTCCATTCAAGGCACATTATTCATTTCACTTTTCCTGCATTTTTCAAGATGCTTAGAAGGAAGGGTTAGCTTCAGAAGAAAGCTGAAATTAGGAGGAGAGAGAATCATATCAACCATCTAAGAAAGACAAGGAAGAGTTGCAACACCAGACATAGGCAACAACGAGTGGGAGTGGGGACCCATGATAACCTTTGAATATCTTATTGGTAAAATTCGGAGTTCAGTTTATCGAAAGATTTATTGTGTTTAGGGAGACATTCCAGTAAGAGGGGACCAGGTGCTTGAATTACTACCAGAAACATAAAAGAAATATGTATTAACCAAGTTTCAAAACCTTAAATGCGCCTTGACATGATGGGGGGGCCTGCTCGTCTCTGAGACCTGGCGAGCTAGACTAGAGGGGGCTCCGGCCCCTGCTCTGCCTCGATTTCGGGGAGAGACAGCTTCCCATGCTAGTAAGGTCACCAGTGAGAGATCATACTAAATGGCTCCCATGCAATAGGCTGCCAGTACGAGCCAACAGTGCTGCCCTCCAGGGCCCGTCCTGTGTTGGGGAAGGGGGTTTCAGCGCCATCAGGGGCAAATTTTCGAGCCTTTGGGGCTGCTTTTGTTTAACGAGTGGCACCGTGGGGGACGAGGTACCCGCCCATGGCAACCAGCGCTCGATTTTAGTCCCCTTACTTTACTCTTGGATATTACTATTTTTACTCTACTCTTGGAGAGAAGCAAAAACCCACTGGCTTTAAAAAAAAAAAAAAAAAAAAAAACAACCAGTGTATGCTACAACTCTATCCTATAGCTGTATCAACCTGGTCTGGAAAAAAAAAAAAGATACCGATGAGGAACAGGACTCGCCTTGCGAATACCCAAAATAAATCATACAAAGGACAAGTCCAGCTCCTCTCCAGTACTTGGTAAACGCTGCCACCACCAGACCAAAGTCGATCAGAGAGACCAAGTGAGCACACACAGGAAGGGTAGCGTAACATTACTTTAAGAAGGCTCGCGAGTAAGCAACCCAGACTACAGTTCTAATGGGGGTACGATCAGTGATTGGAATTAATAATCTACTACTATCTATAAAGGAACACTCTATTTGTTATATCGGTGACGAAAATATTCAGACAATTATAAACCCGTTTATTTTATCAATCTATTATACGAGAACAAAACAATACAATAATAATCTCTTTTCCCCCCTCCCTTGCTAATATTTCCTACTCCCCGTTCTGTCAACTAGGACAGGAACAATTCCTTGTCTCGCCAGTTGACAGAGCTAACCCACATAAATCCAAAAATAAACAATTATTACTATTAAATATTCCCCCCTCCCTTAATACAGTTCCTAATCCCTTTTCTGCCAACTAGGACAGGAACAATTACGTGTCTCGCCAGTTGACAGAGCTAAGTACATATAAAACAAATATTACATTAAGTGTCCCCCCTCCCTTAATACCCCAAATAATCCCTAATAATAAATTTTGCACCACAAGGCCGAAATATAGTTAATACAATACAAAAAAAATCACATCCTAATCTCAAATACTACTAATAATGAAAAGATGAAATTGCCATTCTTTTTCATTCTTTTACCATTCAAACCTCAGACTCTGCAAGGCATGATAACCCGGAATGCAGTAAGTGATACAGGGGCCCTGACAACGGCCCTGACTGTATACTGGAAGAGCCCGATGGAAATGGAGGGGTGTATATCTACTCCCCACCATCACCTCCTCTTCCCATTAAAACTAAGTGTCACTTAACACCCACAACTACACACACAAAAATTTCCTAGCTCTTTTGATGAATGGTGCCCTCTTTTGACTTCAGGACATAGGGAACCATGACATTTTTCCAACTTTTTCTTTTCAACTTTTGCCCTATTTTTTTCTACTTTTAATTTCCACAGTTATATTTTCTAATTTTCAATTTTAGTTTTCTCCCCTTTTTCTTATTTTCTAAATTTCCTCCAGAAGCCTTCTGGGAAGTCGTCTCTGACGTGGAGGAAGTACCATATCCTCCTCCTCATCTTGTCCATCACCTTCTTCCACTTCCTCTAGTTGCACTATTAGGTCATTTCGGCTCACATAGGGCTTGATTTTTTCTGCAGCCCTCTGGATGTTTTTCCCAGTAAATGGGTCCTCTAATATGTACACTAATCCCTTTCTTATAACTTCCACCACTTTATATGGGCCCTTCCATTTTTGGTTCAGTTTGGCACAGGTACCTGGTATTATTGTTTCCTGTTTCACCCACACTAGTGCTCCTCGTTCTACCTTTTCATTTTTTCTATGCCTATTTACTACCGCCCGATACCTCCTAAGTGATACTGCACTTGCTTCTTATATTAGTTTTTTCATTCTCCCTGTGTTGTCAGTATCAGATGGAATATTTAGTAGCGGTGCTGTGATGTTGCGGGGCTGATGTCTCCCGAAGAATGCCACATAAGGCGTCACCCTGGTACTACTGTGGACGGCTGAGTTCATCACAGACTGACATTCAGCCAGCATGGAAGGCCAACGTTGTGGATAGCCCTCACACAGTTGGGCCAACACCGTCTTCAGGGTCCGGTGCATCCTTTCGATCATCCCGTTGGACTGGGGATGATAAGGCGTGGAGAATAGTAGTTCCACTCCATGCTGGTCTGCCCAGGTCCGCATTTCTTGGCCGGTAAACTCCCTGGCGTTGTTACACAGCAACGATCTAGGGCCGCCAAAGTCTGTAACAAACTTCATGTGAGCAATCTGGTCCTGTTCCCACTGGTACTACTTCATCTGGTTCTCCAACAACTCAACTCGAGTGCGCACAAATGCGTCATAATTACCACCATAGTACTTCAACTTGCGGTTGTCCATGTGTATCACGTTTGTGCACACACCATTGAGGAAATCCTGAGAATGCGAGATGATGACCAAAATGCACCTGTATTTAGCCAGCTCTTCTTCTAACCACACACATGCATCCAGATCCAACGGGAGGGATGGGTTAAAAATTACTTAGATGATGTTATTATATGGGCTGATGATTTCTCACAGTTAATGCAACGCCTTAGAAAATTATTCCGATTATTCAGTGAACAGGGTGTAAAACTAAACCTAACCAAGTGTGATTTTGTCAAAAGAGAAGTAAAGTTTCTGGGACATAAGGTATCTAAGAATGGTAATTTGCCAGATCCTAAGAATTTGGAGGCAATAAGTAAACAGTTACCACCTAGGAATGTAAAGGAAGTCAGGCGTTTCATCAAAATGTGCGGATTTTACCGGAGCTTTGTACCAAATTTTTCTAAAATTGCCACCAGTGTAAAAGCTCGCTTTTTGTCCCCTTACTTTACTCTCGGATATTACTATTTTTACTCTACTTTTGGAGGGAAGCAAAAACCCACTGCCTTTAACAAAAAAAAAAAAAAAACACCAGTGTATGCTACAACTCTATCCTATAGCTGTATCAACCTGGTCTGGAAAAAAAACCAAGATACCGATGAGGAACAGGACTTGCCTTGCGAATACCCAAAATAAATCATACAAAGGACAAGTCCAGCTCTTCTCCAGTACTGGGTAAACGCTGCCACCACCAGACCAAAGTCGATCAGAGGAACCAAGTAAGCACACAACTGAAGGGTAGCGTAACGTTACGTTAAGAAGGCTCGCGAGTAAGCAACCCAGACTACAGTTCTAACGCGGGTACGATCAGTAATTGGAATTAATAATCTACTACTATCTATAAAGGAACACAGTCTATTTGTTATATCGGTGACGAAAATACTCAGACAATTATAAACCCGTTTATTTTATCAACCTATTATACGAGTACAAAACAATACAATAATAATTTCTTTTCCCCCCTCCCTTGCTAATATTTCCTACTCCCCGTTCTGTCAACTAGGACAGGAACAATTCCTTGTCTCGCCAGTTGACAGAGCTAACCCACATAAATCCAAAAATAAATAATTGTTACTATTATTTTCCCCCCTCCCTTAATATAGTTCCTACTCCCTTTTCTGTCAACTAGGACACGAACAATTCCGTGTCTCACCAGTCGACAGAGCTAAGTACATAAAAAAAATATTACATTAAGTGTCCCCCCTCCCTTAATACCCCAAATAATCCCTTATAATCAAATTTCCACAACAAGGCCGAAAAATAGTTAATACAATAAAAAAAAAATCACATCCTAATCTCAATACTATAATAATGAAAGATGAAATTGCCAGCAAATGTTCGTAATCTTTAGGTACCACCTGGGTCACTTTACACCAAGGGAGAATGCTATAATGGCTGTCACCCATGCAGACGAGATCAGATTGAGCTTGAGAAAAAAAAAATACATTACTTACTATGTCTGAATGTGAACACACAATATTCTTTAGTTAGTTATATCCCATCACGGGACTAATAGATTCACCACACTATATTCACAATACACTGTATATGATGAGAGCGAGCTGAGCCCCTACCTGTCACCCATGCAGACGAGATCAGAATGAGGAAGAAGAAAAGCGAATTACCGCCTCTTCTCCTCCCTCACTCCCTCCCCCCAAGCAAAGTAGTGACCACTCTCATCTCAATTTCTGGCAAATCCATCAGTTCCACCCTTACTGGTGTATATAGTTACACAACATGATTTAAACATATTATTGAGCTCAAATACATTGTTTTCTCCCTTGTTTAAAGTTTTATATTACTGTAATTTACATATTTAAGGCATGTATTGTTCAGCCAACAAGAAAATGTACTGTCCTGACTTTAGACCCTAACTAATCTAATTAATTTTCTAAGTAAGTTACAATTAAATTGCAGGTAACAGTATAGGAATGTTAGCTTCGTAATTATACATTATAATTATAAATGCAGGTTATTCCCTGTCTCCAATAAATTTTTTTACATTCACCTCTTAAATCACCACGTATTTCTCTATCCCTATCAATCTACCTAAGTTTCAATTATTCCTCTCTTTAACCTATTTACCTAACTATAATCATTATTTCTATTATCCATCTATAACCTCTAACTATAAACATTATTTGTACTTTCCTCATATTAACATTTTGTGTTGAAGAAGCCCACCACCGAGATTATTCGTCAGTGATAATCTCAGCCTGGCTACTCCCTACAATCTTACACTAAAAGCCTATGCTAATACATATAAATATATAATACCCGTAAATATCCTTAATAACAATGCATATAAAATAGGGGTGTTACACTTGGTCCCCTCATCTGCCCTGTTAGTGGTAGCTGTTGGCTCCTGGCCCTCGAGATGTCACTCTCTGGTCGTGGTGGTATGCAGTAGACTGTGTAGTGGACCCATGCAGCAGGTTTGCCATATTTTGCTATGTCTCGTTTTCATACCTACCCACTAAGCTAAACCACCCGCTCTAGGAATTGCCTTAGTGACCCACCAGCTAACAGAGAGAATCCATTTGCTCTCTTTCTCTCACTTGCTCTCTTTCTCTGCTCTACCTGACCTGACTCCTGTCGCCCCCATACCGAAACGCTGTCCTTGGGTCCACTCCACATCCATGTTGTACTATAGAATAAAACCGTGCCTAGTATTGGTAGTGTACTATAACACCCTTGGGTAGTAATGACCCCTTGACATTACAAATGCAAATAAGAGAAGACCCAGCAGGTCGGGTGTTGTGTCGACGAACCCTGTTAGCGGTTTGGATACGTTAATGTTGACAAATGTACAGCTCCGGACAGATCAAGTGTTCACACTTCTTCAATCAGCGACTTGGTTTGGGCCTCGTCGGATTTGGCAACAGTTGCAGGTGGAGGGAGGGGAGATGTTAGTGGGAGAGAAGGTGAGAAATGTGGGCGGGGCTATATAAGAGGTAATGTGGGAGGGTAAAGAATGATCAGGTAAAGGAGATGTGTATCAGGAGGAATGAATGAAACCAGGGTATCAATTGTTGATAATTCTATACCGACACACTCTACGAGGTCGTGGAGTCTTGCTCTGAGGGACCTCACGCCAGTGCCCTCTGGGGCCAAGCGACGCCCAGGCGGATAACTCGGCCCTTCCGGGCGCCTATTGCCATGGACCCCCAGTTGTAAAATGCTTCAAGGCATTACCGGAAGGATGAATCGTCTCTCCGGGTACCTAAACTTGGGGCCTGGTCCCCATCGGCCTACCGCCAGTGCCCCCTGGGGCACAGTGGTTCCTGGACGGATGACTCGGTCCCTCTGCCAGGGGCCTAGCGCCATGGCCCCCCGGGTGCAGTTGCCGTAGCAATGCATTCACGGGAAGATGACTCGGCACTCTGGATATCTTAGCACAGTAAACTAAAAGATGTTGATCTCGTCTAAGATGGAGGGGAGGCACTTGTGACTCCACCTTTAGACGCTCGATTCGAGTGCAATGTAGTGCTCCAAGACACACACGCAAACACGCATTCTGCACAACATCAAAACCTTTCAACACAGACTCAGATGCCAAACCATACACTATTCACCCATAATCAACTATAGATCTAATCAGGGCTTTATATGGCATTAGCAATGACTTCCTATCTGCTCCCCACTAGGTAACTGAAATACACTTCAGTAAATTGAGTGTTTTTAGACATTTAGTTTTTAACTGACTGACATGGACTCGCCATGTCAGTCGACTGTCAAAATGCAGTCCAAGAAATTTAGTTGAATTTTGAATAGGTAGAGGGTTGTCGCACAGTCATCGGCGTACAGTGAGTATTTAAGATTTCGAGGAGGAGCTGGTAGAATGTCATTGATCATACATAGAAATAAGGTCGGAGACAGAACACTCCCCTGAGGGACCCCATTTGCCTGCACAAATATGTCCGAGAAAGTGACTGTTTCCGAAAAAAGCTTGACAGAGAAAGTTCTGTCAGAAATGAAATTCTTAACAATAAAGGGCAGGTTACCGCGTAATCCCATCGCATATAGTTTCCTGAGGAGGCCATGTCGCCACGTCATGTCGTAGGCTTTTTCAATATCTAAAAATACTGCAATCAAACATTTCTTTTGGCAAATGCCTCTTGAATTTGAACTTCCAGGTTTACTAGCTGATCGAGCATCTGGCGACCTTTAAGGAAGCCACACTGCTCGTCAACCAGCAAATTCCTGGAATTTAAAAAATGTAATAGCCTACGATTAACAATTCGTTCCATGACCTTGCATAAGCAACTTGTGAGAGCAATAGGGCGATACGACGATGTCGATCTGGGGTTCCCCCCTCCTTTCGGTATAGGAGTGACATGTGCAAAGTGCCACGAGTTTGGAAAGGTGTGACCCCTCCAAATCTCGTTGAAGATCTGCAACATCTTGATCATGGAACCATGATCAAGATGCTTTATCATCTCATACCGAAGCTCATCGGGTCCTGGGGATGTCCCACTACAAGCTCCTAAGGCTTGGACAAGCTCTTGCATTGTTAGATCACTGTTGTAATCTAATTCTTCTCCTATGGCAAAGTCAATATGCTACAGCTCTGATGCTTCCTTGATGGGCAGGAAAGCTGGATGGTAATTTTCAGAGCTGCTAGTAAAAGAGAACTGCCTGGCGAGGGCGTTAGCAATGTCTCTAGGTTCATCATACTTGATGTTATTAAAAGATATGTTGGTAATTATATTATACATTTTTTTAATTTAATTTTCTTACAGTGGACCAGACTTGGGGAATTGATGTTTTACTATTAATTCTAGAGACAAAGCATCGCCAGGAGTCTCGTTTGGCTTGTCTGATGGTTCTACGAGCAATAGCTTTTGCAAGTTTATACTTGCGAAAGTTCTCATCACTTATGTGATTTTTGAAATGCCTGTAGACTCTATTCCTCTCACACAGTACCCTGCGGCAATCTGGTGTTCACCATGGAACTCTATTGTTTGCGCTATCTATTGAAGTCTTAGGAATTGTTGCCATTGCGGCTTTGAGGATATTATCTTGAATATTATTTACTTTATCATCAATGGTTTCTCCAACAATTTCAATATTGACACCCTTTGTGAAGGACACCCAGTCTGCTTTTTTTACGTTAAATTTAGGTGCTGAAGGCTCTTTAATAGTGTCACTTTTAAATTTAAACTAAATAGGAAAATGGTCGCTTCCCAATGAGTCATCAATGGGTAGCCACTGGCAAGAGGCTGCAATTGATGGGGAGACCAGAGATAGGTCAAGGACACTAAAATTACCAGTATTATCGTCAACTCTCGTCGGACTACCTTCGTTCAGAAGAACCAAATTGGAATCACTGATTAGCCTAGCCACCTGCTCCCCCTTTCTATCATCCTGCAGGGAACCCCATGATGATGAGCATTAAAATCTCCTGAAATTAATTTTCTACAGGATAGACTGTACTGTAGATCAAAAACATTATCATAAGTTATTGTGTCAGGAGGACAGTAGACAGAACATATAGTCAGGTAGGTGCCACCGAATTTTACTCAGCAAGCGACACTTTCCAGAGGAAAATTACAGGGCACATCAGTGAAAAGGAGGTTATGGCGGGTGTAGATTGCCACTCCACCTCCGCCCCTCTCCCTATGGTCCCTCCTAATTAACCTGTAGTTCCGAAGCTGAACAACCTCGTCTTCGACTTGGTCGTTCAGATGAGTTTCCTGAACGGCAATAATACTGGCAGCGTAGGATCGAGCCAAAAGTTTGAATTCATTTAATTTAGCTCTAAGACTTCGACAGTTCCATTGGAGTATGGTTAGCGCGAAGATTATCGCCGTTTAAGGTTTTTTTGGGGGCCTTGTTCTGCTCGAACCTTTTTGTGCTGGGAGGGAAGACCCTCCTCCTCTCCTGCACTTCCCGGGTACCTCTCTTGGGAGGGTTTCGCGATGGTAGCCTCCATCGCCTGTTCCTCTCCACGAGCCACAGAGCCAGTCCTCGTATGGCTCGTCTCGCGATGAAGGCTTCATGGGAGTTACCTGCGTCAGAACATTTGACTTTGAAGCTGATATGGTATCATAAGGTGTTTCTTTTACTGGGTTGATTCCACAATTTCTTCTAATTTCTCTGTCAAATTTTCTACTTCAAGCATTAATTTGCTTATTTGATCCTTTAATTCTTTAATGTCTTAATCTTTTGCCTGGATAGTCACGTTAACATCAGTTGCATTAGCAGTAGCAGTGGTGCCAGTCATAGCTGCAGCGTAGGAAACTGTGGGAGTTTGGTTAACCCCCTCCACCCTCCTTTTTGCCTCACCATAACTGACATCATGTACCCTCATGTATGCCATTGCCTCAGTCTCCACTTTAGAGCTCCTGCAGTCACCTGCACTTGCCCGGTCGGGGCCGCCACAATTAGCACACTTGAGAACTGTCTCTGTACATAATTCTGTCTCGTGACTACCTGCACATTTATCACAAGTGAATTATCCTGAATCTTTATTAAAGCACCTCAATGCTGTGTGTCCGAATTTTTGGCAACGGAAACAACGCATCGGTTTCTGAACATATGGTCTAATATGAACTATTTCGTAACCAATATTTACCGTGTCCGGAATCTGACCATAAGCAAAAGTCATAAAACATAAGCCAAATTTCTCTCTCTTGTTCTCTCTCATCCTGGTCATACTTTGTACAGCTCCGGACAGATCAAGCGTCCACACCCCATCCATCATCGACTCTGTTTGGGCCTCGTCAGATCTGGCAACAGTTGCAGGTGGAGGGAGGAGGGATGTTAATGGGAGAGGAGGAGAGAAATGTGGGCGGGGCTATATAGGAGGTAATGTGGGAGGGTAAAGAATGATCAGATAAAGGAAATGTGTGTCAGGAGGAATGAATGAAGCATACACTGTGAACAGTGCTGCCCTCCGGAGGGACCGCCCTCTAGGGGTCATCCTATGTTGGATGGTTGGGAGTCTGGGCCAGGAGATATTGGGGAAGGGGGTCTTAGCACCGTCGAGGGCAAACTTTCGAGCCATTGGGGCTGCTTTTTAAAACGAGTGGCCCTGCGGGGGAAGAGGTACCCTGCCCACGGCGACCAGCGCTCGGTCCCCTCATCTGCCCGGTTGGTAGTAGCTCATGGCTCCTGGGGCCAAAAACACCAAATCAATGATATATGGATAAAGAAAAGCCCCAATCTCTTCCTCAAGCGGTGGTCAACCAGGCTCTCGAAACATCACTCTCTGGTCGTGGTGGTATGCAGAAGTCTGCAAATAAGAGTAGACCTAGCAGGTCAGATGTTGAGTCGACGAACCCTGTTAGCGGTTTTGACACGTTAATGTTAAAGAATGTACTTGCATCCCTTTCCTATGGCGCTATCCACTCAAGTTTTAAGTGTTTTGGGGTGGTTCTTTGTATCCAAATCATTTATGATAGTAACTGTAGGTCTAATCGGTGCTATATGACTTTCAATACAAATGCTGCTGCCAAAGCAGCTTTTGAGGCAAAAGATTCTCTGATTGTTGGGGATACTCACTGCAATGTAGTTGACAGTGACAATGACTACTGCTCTAACATCTTTGATGACTCTGTAGAACTTGTCCCTAAGGAACGTCGGGTTCCCACACCATTTTGGTTTGTGGCTTACTACAGGGAGGGACGTGGTAACCTTATCCATGCTTCCCGATATCTAGAGAAAGAAATTGGATTACTACCAATAGGCCATATAAAGAAATATGGTAAGGGCATTTTAATCAGAGCCAAAGATCTTACACAGGCCATGATGCTCCTCAATCTCCCCTGTCCTTCTAATAGCATGTATGAATCTATCAAACCACATCGAATATTTAATTATAGCAAGGGGCGTATATATAATGAGGACTTATATGAATTCTCAGAAGAGGACATTCTCGCTATGTGCCCAGACAATGTCCAACGAGTAACAAAGATGAAAGGCAATAAAAATATTATCATTCTCACTTTCTATGGCTCGCATATCCGAGATCGCGTTAACATTAACCCCACCTCCTTTGAGGTGAAGCCTTTTGTTGAGCGTCCTTACAGTGTTTCTGTTGTTATGAGTTTGGTCATGGGAGTAGGAACTGCAACAACCGTTCCCGGTGTGGCAATTGTTCTGCTCTTGATTCACATCTTACTTCTGAGTGTCGGTCAGAGAGTTACTGCTTTTACTGCAGTAATGCTCACCCCTTACGTTCTCGCCAGTATAAGATGTACCTCCTTGAGCAGGATATCCTTCACTTGGCTAATACCCAATTCATCAGCATTGGTAGTGCCAGACGGCAACTCAACTTCAGGCGACAGAAGGATGGTGGTATGAAGACATACGCCTCCTCCCTTCGCCCTAAATCTGTTGCAGTATCCTCTCAACTCTCTCAGGAGGCAGCTGCTTTTTGCTTTAGTGAGAGCATTTCTAAGTTTACACTACATAATAGTTTCTCTGTCTTGGAAACTTTATCAGACACTAATTCTGGTGACCCTTCAACTGATAATAATTCTCAGACTTTAGCTAAAGGTGTCCATGTGGTAGAGGTTCACGCTGCCTCACGCTCTCCAAAAAGGAAACTTAAATTAGCTAAACTGCCACAGAGACGCCTTCGTGGTTCCTCCTTGCAAGGCAACCGTCTTAGTGGACTCTTCCATAGTTTCCTCTCAATTTTACCAGAAGCGTTCTCGTGGCTCTGATTAACCTCTTGATTCAATAGATGTTCCCCCTCGGAAGCTTCCTTCGGGATCATCAGAGGGGCGTGAAATTAATGTGGATGCCTCGGATGTTGTGACTACAAAAGATTCAGGTTCTCTTCTGCTTGAGCAGCGGAGTGAATCTACCACCTGTATTATGGATGTTGATGTATCTGCCTGTGTCAGTGATACCACTGCTGTACAGGACAATACCAATGTAATTGTTTCAAAGAATATCCCAGCTCATATACCTTCATCTTCTTCTAACATATCAGATGCTTCAGGGACTCGTCTACGGGTCCCAATACTGCCCCAAGTACTACTCCTCGGGTTTACTCTTCTTCTAGTGGCCCAGGATTAGACAAATCTTATTGTTTGAGTAAACCCTCAGGTCGAGATGGTAGTGGGAAGTACCTCTGTGAGGGTTCCCAAAAATCAGTACTAAAGTAATACTGTTCAAGGTCCTTCAGTGGAATTGCCATGGCTTGCGTGCTTTTTGGGAGGAACTGCGCGTTCTTCTCTCTAGCTTCTCTCCTGCATGTGTTTCTCTCCAAGAGACAATGCTTGGGGACTACATTCCTGCCAGTCCTCCAGCATACTCAGCATTTTATTCCAATTCATTTAAAGGGCAGGATCACCATGGTGGCTCTGCCATCCTAGGTCGCCGAGATATTCCATGCACGAGCCTGGAGCTTGACACTCCGCTCCAGGCTGTTGCAGTTAAGGTATATATGGACCGGCCATACACTGTGTGCAGTCTATACCTTCCTCACAGTGTTACAGTTGAGAGGGGTGATCTGAACCGTCTTGTACGAGACCTTCCCTTTCCCTTTATTTTATTGGGTGATTTTAATGGTCGTCATCCTCTGTGGGGTGACAGTTCGGTCAACCCCAGGGGTGTTTTATTGGCTTCTTTTATTGAAGATGAGGGATTAGGGGTTTTAAATATGGGAGATGTGACATACACCCCTAGTACACCACCCCCTCCCTACACCCCATTTAGAATGGTTCACCAAGTTGATTCATTCGAAGCTAGTTTACTCGAAGCTGGGGGTTGGTTGTGGTAATAGTGGAGCAATTTGATTCCTCCAAACTATGCGATGCAAGAGGATTGATGCTATTATATTTATTAATTAATTCTCCTTCCTGATATACTTTGGAGGAATCAGAGTACTAAAAAAGACTCCAGGCTTTTCTAGGATAATTCTGGAGCAAACTGATTCCTCCAAACTGTATTATTCCTGCATTACGTTGTGTTGCTTGAGATGCCTTGGAGGACTTATGGTGCTCCAATTTACCAATTAGTCACGGTTTGAAATTAAAAATATAAAATAATCGCTAATTTCGCTAATTAATTACGTAAAGAAATTAATAATGTCATAATTAATTCAAAA
Source organism: Petrolisthes cinctipes (assembly GCA_033782935.1). NCBI lineage: Eukaryota > Metazoa > Arthropoda > Malacostraca > Decapoda > Porcellanidae > Petrolisthes > Petrolisthes cinctipes. Next base: position 44,278 of record JAWQEG010002319.1, read on the forward strand.
TAATACTTAATAAATTAATTATGAATCAAAACGTGAACTACAGTCTCCAACAAATCATGAGTCATTATACGATAATCAAGGGGAGGGGGTATGGTGTTAGGGGGGGTAGGAGCATGGGTAATGGGGAGGGGAAGTCAACTCAGTAACCCTGGTTATGGACTGCCATTGAAAGATATATTTTGAGCCAAATTCTCTCTCTTTCTCTCTCTCTCTCTCTACCCATGCCCTCTCCATTACCCCCAACCCCCCACCCTTACCCCTCCCTTTGATTATCGTATAAATAAATATATTATAATGACGTCATGATTTGGTGGAGAATATAGTTCACGTTTTGGTTCATAATTCATTTATTATTAATTATTTTGAATTAATTATTGTATAATTAAATTCCCAGTAATTTTCCATACAGTTTGGTATAATAATTTTTTTATATAGGAAATTAATTAACGAGATTAGCTAATTATTTCGATTATTAACTTTCAAACCGTGACTCAGTGGTACATTGGAGCATCTTAAGTCCTCCAGGGTAACTCAGGCAACACAACTTAATGCAGGAATAATAGTTTAAAGGAATCAGTTTGCTTCAAAATTACCCTAGACAGATGTAAGGTCCCTTGTAGTAACTTTGGAGTACATTGATTCCTCCTAAATGTGACAGGAAACAGGATTAATTAATAATTATAATGGTATCTACCGTGTTGCCTGGAATAGCTTGGAGGAATCAAGTTGCTCCAATATTGCCACCAATTTACATAGGTTTATTAATAAGAAAAAACTGTATAAGTTTTACACAGTCTCATTTATTTTATTTAGAATTATTTAATAATAAGAGAAAACGATATAATTTTAACAGAGACTTATTTATTTCATTTACAATTATTTATTAGTAAGAGAAAATGATATAATCTTAACACAAACTCATTTATTTTTTTGTTTATTTTTATGATAATTTTTTTAACACCTGAATTTATCTATTATTGTATATTTCTTTACACATTAATAATAATTATTGATTAATATTAAACCAATTTATTTCATGGGTTAATTAATAAATATTTATATATATATTTTTTTTTTACTAAGGAAATTGAAACACATTAGTATTTATTTATTGATTGATTGATTTTTATTATTATTGGACAGCAAGCATGAAGAAGAGAGAGAGAGAGAGAGAGAGAGAGAGAGAGAGAGAGAGAGAGAGAGAGAGAGAGAGAGAGGAAATAAAAGGAAAGGAGGGACAACAAACACAAATATATCTTTATATCTTTATTATATATATACATATATTTATTCATTTATAAATTATTTATAAAAGTTCAAATATAGTAATTTTATACATACACACACATACTGTACATACAGGCTATCTTTCTCTCTCACACACACACACACAGTCTATCTTTTTCACACACACATCCTATCTTTCTCACACACACACACAGTCTATCTTTCACACACACACACACACACACAGTTTATCTTTCTCACACACACACACACACACAAAGGTCAAAGGTCCGCCAATGAATGGCAGTCAATGGGACAGAGTGTAGTATGAAACACAACTATAGCACGCACCACAAGGATGATGAGTGGCCCAAAGACCTCTCCACCCACGTGAGACCCGAATCAGCTTTGGCTATGGCTGCGTAAGCAGGAAGACCTCATACAGCCGACTCAAACCCCAACCCCCTGCTCACATAGTTGGTAACCTCTGGTATCAGTGACATTTTTAACGTGTCCCGAGCAAGGATCGAACGCTGGCCACAGAATTGCAGCCACACCCTCTACCACTGTGCTAGCCAGAAGCTAAAACACACAGTCTATCTTTCTCTTTCACAGACACACACACACACACAGTCTATCTGTCTCACACACACACACATACATACAGTCTATCTTTCTCACAAACACACACACACACAGTCTCTCTCTCTCTCTCTCTCTCTCTCTCTCTCTCTCTCTCTCTCTCTCTCTCTCTCTCTCTCTCTCTCTCTAAAATCTATCTTTCTCACACACACACACACACACAGTCTATCTTTCTCACACACATACACACACACACAGTCTATCTTTCTCACACACACAAAGTCTCTCTCTCTCTCTCTCTCTCTCTCTCTCTCTCTCTCTCTCTCTCTCTCTCTCTCTCTCTCTCAAAAACACAGTCTCTCATTCTCTCTCCCACTAAGTCTTTCTCTATCTCTCTCTCTCTCTCTTTCTTTCTCACTGACAGTCTCTCTCTCTCTCTAACACACACAAAGTCTCTCTCACACACACACATCAATCTCTCACATAAATGCAATATCTCTTTTTTCCACACACACATAGTCTACCTATTTCTTTCACACACACACACACACACACACACACACACACATTGTCACGAACCTGCAACCAACTCGACAACCAGGCGTCATCTGTTGGACGTCTCCTGTCACGACCGTTACCAGCCCGCCAAACTATGTGCCAATTGTTGCCCTTACCTACCTAGTTTGCGCAGATGTGAGGGCCTTACCAAACAATCAGAGACTAGTTTACATTCTCTCAACCACTCGGAGACTAGCTTACATTCTCCCAACCTATCAGAGTCCTGCTGGACTCTAGACTGACCAATCAGCTGCCAATACAAGGGTATAAAAGCACTACCCTTGACTCACCAAATCTCGTATTGCCCTATTGCGCTCACAAGTTGCTTATGCAAGGTCATGGAACGAATTGTCACTTTCTCGGATATATTTGTCCAGGCAAATGGGGTCCTTATTTCTACGTATGATCAATGACATTCTACCAGCTCCTCCTCGAAATCTTAAATACTCACTGTACGCCGATGACTGTGCGATATGGCACTCGGATCCAATTAGCACTGGATTTGATTCACAATTGGGGCCTCCAGTGGGGTTTTAAGTTTTCAATAAGAAAGAGCGTAGGGGTTATTTTCACTCATAGGAAGAAGCCAGACGTCCGGCTGACTATGGGTGACAACCCCCTACCTATTCAAAATTCAACTAAATTTCTTGGACTGCATTTTGACAGTCGACTGACATGGCGAGTCCATGTCAGTCAGTTTAAAATGAAATGTTTAAAAGCACTCAATTTGCTGAAGTGCATTTCTGGTACTCAATGGGAAGCAGATAGGAAGTTATTGCTAATGCTATATAAATCTCTGATTAGATCTAGAGTAGATTATGGGTCAATAGTGTATGGTTCGGCATCTGAGTCTGTGCAGAAAGGTTTGGATGTTGTGCAGAATGCGTGTTTGCGTGTGTGTCTTGAAGCCCTACGTTGCACTCAAATCGAGCGTCTAGAGGTGGAGTCACAAGTGCCTCCCCTCCGTCTAAGACGTGACCAACAACTTTTAGTATATTGTGCTAAGAAATCCAGGGTGCCGAATCATCTTCCCGGGAATGCCTTGCTTCGGGAACTGCACCCAGGGGGCCATAGCACTAGGCCCCTGGCAGAGGGACCGAGTCATCCGTCCGGGAACCCCTGCGCCCCAGGGTGCACTGGCGTGAGGCCAATGGGGACCAGGCCCCAAGTTCATGTACCCGGGGAGCCGAGTCATCCTCCCTGTAATGCCTTGGTGAGGCATTTGCAACCGGGAAGCCATGCCGAGTTATCCGCCTGGGCGTCGCATGGCCCCGGAGGGCACTGGCGTGAGGTCCCTCAGAGCAAGACTCCACGACCTCGTAGAGTGTGTCGGTATAGAGTTATCAACAATCGATTCCCTGGTTTTAGTAAACATTGCACCCTGGGTAACACCCACCTTCACTATAGTGGATTCCTGGTTACCAGGGGTTAAATCCCGGGTGCCGGAGGTGGAGGTACACCAGAGGTTTCGTGAGATAATTGTTAAACATCTTTCATATTTCCATCTGTATACCGACGGTTCCAAGACGGATGAATGTGTGGGTGCAGGTGTGTGGTCGACTGAATGTCAGTTAAGATTCAGACTGCCGAATCATACATCGATTTTTCTTGCTGAACTTTTTGCTATTAATAAAGCTTTGGATTTTGCCCTATCGACGACCCACGATAGGATAGTTATCTTTACTGATTCATTAAGTTTACTAAAAGCTATTAAATCCTTAAATACAACTAACAACGAAATACAGGGTAATATCATTAGTAAGCTGTTCTGTGCCAATAAATCAATCAAGATAATATGGGTACCTTCACATTATCGTATCTATGGCAATGAACAGGCTGATATACTAGCCGGAGCAACTGTTGATCTGGACCTTAGCATAGTCCGTACGGATCTCAGGTGTTTTGTGTCCCTCATTAAGTCTGGAATTCATCTCCTGTGGCAAAGGCAGTGAACCAGATTAGACATCAGAAATAAAGTCAAAATAGTTATTGAACCCTGGGCTACGTCATCATGGCGTAGCCGCAGGGACGAGGTGGTGTTGGCCCGTCTTAGGGTCAATGCCACATGGGTAACACACCTCGAACCCTATGTAAATAGACAATTTCCCCCCGAGTGCCCATCTTGTAATGCAGTAATGTCTATAAGTCATCTATTAATTTTTTGTAATAAATTTGAGAATAAAAGAACTAAAATAAAGAGTGTAGGGGTGATTTTCACTCATAGGAAGAAGCCAGACGTCCGGCTGACTATGGGTGACAACCCCCTACCTATTCAATATTCAACTAAATTTCTTGGACTGCATTTTGACAGTCGACTGACATGGCGAGTCCATGTCAGTCAGTTAAAAATGAAATGTTTAAATGCACTCAATTTGCTGAAGTGCATTTCTGGTACCCAATGGGAAGCAGGTAGGAAGTCATTGCTAATGCTATATAAATCCCTGATTTGATCTAGAGTAGACCATGGGTCAATAGTGTATGGTTCGGCATCTGAGTCTGTGTTGAAAGGTTTGGATGTTGTACAGAATGCGTGTTTGCGTGTGTGTCTTGAAGCCCTACGTTGCACTCGAATCGAGCGTCTAGAGGTGGAGTCACAAGTGCCTCCCCTCCGTTTGAGAAGAGATCAACATCTTCTAGTATACTGTGCTAAAAAATCCAGGGTGCCGAGTCATCTTCCAGGGAATGCCTTGCTACGGCAACTGCAACCGGGGGGCCATAGCGCTAGGCCCCTGGCAGAGGGACCGAGTCATCCGGCCGGGAACCCCTGCGCCTCAGGGGGCACTGCCGAGTTTTTTCTTGACAATGGTATATTGTAACACGAATCTAAAAAGTACAAATTTTCTGTGCATCAAATTTTTCTGTCCGTAACATATCGACTTGATGTTATTGTTTACATTGTACATTGACTTCGTGCCTGCCTTGCTTCTAAATTTTCTATAATTCTTCAAGATTCCTTCCTTCCATCCCCTTTGTTCTAAGCTCACTCCTCACTTTCCTCACATATTCCTCTACTATAGTACAACTGTTCTATAAATTCTCTACCATTATATTCTTTTCTCACTCCTTCTTGTCTATTTTGCCATGTATTTTTAAGACACTAAAGATGTGCAATAAACTATTTCAATGAACCTATTTAAAATAATTTACTAGCATACCGGATGAAGTAGTTTTAGAAATGATAGAAGCAGTTAATGGAGAAAATGTGATTGAGGAGTTAAAGTCCTTGGAAGGTACGAAAATTGGGAAAATATTGCGATTTTCTGCGTCCATTGTTGAGGAAAAAAAAAAAAGGCTATGATAATGCAATAAAGTATTATTGTTGTTTTTTATGATTATAGGGGAAGGAAACAAAGGTGGGTTTAATGTGCAGTTTTTTTTTTCTTTCTTTCTTTGGATGCATAACTTTTAGCTGTTTTTATTATTATTTTTTTTTTTTACACTACTAATGTGAGGAAAATTTCATGAACCAAACCTAACCTAACTAAAAGATTATTGCCATCATAACTTAGGCCTAATAAAGTTTATTAGGTTAGGTTTTTTGTTCTTAAATCACAATGTTAACACATAAGAGAATAATAAAATGCATAAAGAGAACATTCTCTCTTACTGGAAAGTTTATCAGATATGGCTTTACTTCTACTTGTTGGTGGCTGAAAAACGTTTTTCACATAGTCAGTCACTACCATTATGCCACCTCGATCATATCTAAATCTTTTCAGTCGTTCTCCATATATATTTAAAATATTTAAAATTTCTTTTCTTTCCCGATAAACCTTTGCCCTCCATACTCTCACTTGCTATTGTACCGCCATCATCGCTACCAAGTATATATAGAGTTACACTTAAGTGTCCTCATGGAGGTATCTTAACTTTTATTGTCTGCTAAGTGCACTTCCATGATACTGAGTGTAGACTTGAGTATTTTGTCCCGACTTAAGTGCAACTCTTGAAATTATCGTCTGCTACGCGCACTTAAGAGAACTAAGTATTTTTGTAGTTACCGGCCCAGGCCCCAAGTTCCGGTACCCGGGGAGCCGAGTCATCCTCCCGGTAATGCCTTGGTGAGGCATTTGCAATGGCGATAGGCCCCCTGAAGCATTATTCCACTTTGTATACTGGCTCGTCACCACAGCTTCCAGGCAGCCAATCAGCTGCCTGATCGCACAGCCAGTGCTGACGTCACCCATCACTTGGCTATGACGTCATTGAGTGTTGCAAAGTAACATATACTTATTAAATATTTATATTTGTTCCTCATTATTGCTGCTAGTGTAATTGCCAATAAAAATAAATGTGCATGAAAAATAAAACGTTTTAAAGTCGTGTTTTATGTTTCTTGCTCAAATGGCACACGTCTTTACAACAATTGCGATGAGGAGCTGCCTCCCTAAGTCTCGTTTGTGGTGCCAACACATTCGAAATACATTCTTCTGCTTCTCCAACCTTACCCCCATTAAAAATGCGATCTGTCATACTATATCAACCTGTGTTTTCTCCAACAATGGCTACTCTTCCACAATCTCCTACTACCTCTGCTCTTCATAGAACTTCTTCTAACCCCACTACTTTTTCTATGCAAACAGTGAGAATCTTACCCACCCACAATTATTTAAAGCATTATACAGGAGGTAATCCAAGATATGGGATTCGTCTCTTCTTGCGTCATTTGGAGGATGTGTTTTACCAAGCGAATATAGAGCAGGACGCATATAAGATAAGATTCGTAAGTGGGCATATTGCACCAGATAGTCCAGCCAGTTATATTTTAACTACAAGTTCTTTTTCTGATCCAGAGAATTTAACGTCATATGCTACATTCAGACAGTCACTTATTGATGTTTTGGGGGATGGTAAACTACATAATTCATTATCATGGGTTCAGAGAATGATTAAAACAATGGGAGAGAATATAAATACAAGTGAACCAGCAAAAGTACTTACATTATCAGGGTCTCTAGCTTTGAATTCGAAGGAATCATGTATCATACATCGTGCATTACAGATTACTCAATCCATGGGTACGAATATTTTTAATTTTGATGCCACACCTACTCAAGGGGAATCACAGGGAAAACGTTGCAAACACTGTAACAGAAATAATCATATTACCAGTGAATGTTATAACTTACATAGTACTAAAGGAAACTATCAAGGGAAAAGTAATCATATATACTGTCATTTACATGAGTCAAAGTCGCATTCCTTAGATGAATGCATGATCCTTAACAGAATGAAACAGGACTTGCACAATCGAAATATGATGTATGAAACGAGACCGCCACAATATTAATATAGCATCAAACGTCCCGAAAATAAGACTGTAGGCCCTGTCGTCGCATTTACCGATAATGTACTATAATTCCCTGTCCTAGTATCACATAGTAACACCTACTTAATGATAGACACAGGCGCGGCAGTTTCCTTGTTATCGGATAATTCCTTAAACATATTGTGCAAATTAGGTCCCCAGCGGCATTTATAAACCAAGATTGAGCAGGTGACATAGAATTGTCAACCATGACAGCCAATAAATTACAGGTATTAGGGACACTAACCCTTCCTGTACGGTTAGACAAGGGAACTAACCATATATATATGGAATTTTATATAATACGAAATTATAAACTAGGTTTATCATACCTTATCAAACAAACCATAATAATTAACCTTAAACATAAAATAATACATTTTAGGAATTAATGTATGCCAATACAGGATTGTCCAGGCCAATATATAAGTCCATGTAATGTTAACCCTATACGTATTGAACATGAGGGAAACGACTCCATTATCATAAAGGCCATTGCTGCATACAATACTATATTAACTCCAAATTTCGTCCATAAATTGGAGGTAAAGCTTCCATCTCATGTACAGCTCCGGACAGATCAATGGTCCACACCCCATCCATCAGCGACTTGGTTTGGGCCTGGTCGGATCTGGTAATAGTTGTAGGTGGAGGGAGGGGGGATGTTAGTGGTAGAGGAGGAGAGAAATGTGGGCGGAGCTATATAGGAGGGTAACGAATGATCAGGTAGAGAGACGTGTGTCAGGAGGAATGAATGAAGCATACACTGTGAACGGTATCGAATCACCAACAGTTTAAAGCAGGGTCCTTCAATCTTTTTCAGTCGTGACCCAGTTTTTACTATGACATCATTCTCGCGACCTATACAGAAAGATAATTTACAAATGATCAGAATTATCAACCTAAGAAAATACAAGGCCAGACGCTGAAACATGATATTTATGATTAAAAGTCATTCTAACCAGAATTATAAACACTGCCTCACCTACCCTCCCTTTCTCTCTCACACACTCATTCAAGAAGGCTAATATTTGTGCAATGATTTTGTTTGATTTATAATTAAATATATGAATATTCGATTATAAAAATATGTTAGGTGGATTCATGTATGAACTTCATATTTATTTTATTGTCACGAATATTATTATTCTATTTTATTCATGTATTTATTTTTGTGAGCCTGCGAAGCAGTTTGGAGGAATTCGGGACCCGTAATTTGAAGAACCCTGGTTTAAAGAAGTGCATACTGCATTAACGTAAGTGGATATAGAATAGAAGAAATGTGATGATTTGAGGCGAGGGTGAGGGGGAAGAAGGTAAGAAAAATGAAGGTGATTAGTTGAAAAGTAATAACAAACAAATATAATTAGAATATCTGTTACATTATGTCCTTTAAATAAAGGCACTGTCATTTGTTCACCATCGTAGTGGGATAGACTACTGAATATATATTATCCTTTGGATATTAGACAGCTATCCCTGTATTCCTTTTATCCCTCGTGCTTACCCCGTAGGGGGGTATTGCCTGTAATGATGTGGGCAATACTTTAATAGTTTTGGCGCCCCTTCGTCCCCAGCCACTAGCTTACATTTCTTCAACTGTCCCTCCTATCTTCCTATTTCCTTCTTGCTTGCTGTCACACCTCTCTATCACCTTTTTCTGGTGCTAAATGACCTCGCTGTTGCGCTACCTAATATCAATCAAATCCCTCGTGCTTGTAGTACACCGTATTTATCACTTTCTCCCAAGCCCAGCTGCTTATTTTTTTTTTTTTTTTTGCAGAAGACGGTTTAATTTTCTAACTTTTTTAATAATCATATTTGTCAACAAATTCATTAACCTATTTACCAGGATTTTTTCGTCTAAATATGCATTTCCTTAAAAATAATCGATGTTAAACTTATATAGGCGCCGCTATATGGCGTTTTCAATAAACTTTGTCTAATTTTATGCATAGGCTATATATATTACAGTATCTCTCAAGTAACTGGCAACCTTACACATCCTCCCTACTGTCTTATCCCTCTCTCGCTTGCCCTTCCCTCCTTTCTTACCGTTTATCTTTTCTTTCTCATATTTTTAACCTTCTCATTCGTTCTTAAAAAGTTTTAATGACATAGGCCTTTCTCCCTTATCACTTATAGTCCAATTATATGATTCGAAAAACTACGGCTGAGATTATGTTGTAGATCGCATTTTGGTTCTCAATATGTTCTAGAGGTTGATTGATTGATTGATATTAGGCGCCGCAACAGCGAGGTCATATAGCGCCAGAAAACGGTGATAGAGAGGCGAGATATCAAGAAGGAAGGAAATAGAAAGAAAAGAGTGGTAGTTGAAAAACTAAAAGTTAGTGGCTGGGGCCGAAGGAGCGCCAAAACCCTTAGTGTATTTCCCACATCACTAATGCAGGCAATACCCCCCTACGGGGTCAATATGTAAAAAATTTAGAAAACAACTAGAGATTTATGGGGAAAGATATATGAATTATTTATAATTAAAGTGTTGGCAGATACGCATTATTATCCCAGCCACAGCATTTCGCCTTCATAAAACTGAAGGACTATAGGTTTCATGCATTGCCATTTGCTAGTTTGTTGCTAGTCAGAATGTTAACTTGTTAAACCCATTTGCAGGAAAGAGAAATATATTATATCTTTCTTTTTAAGTTACTTATAGGTATTTTATATTAAAATCTGTTTCGATATACATTACCTTACTTTTATCTAGTTCCAGCATTACTGCATAGAACACCATATGACACAATAAGGACCACAAGGACAGTAATGGTGATCAACGTGATGCTCATGTATCTCTCTATAGGTTACTGAACACAGTGTTTTATGCTCAACTTCAGAATAATGTTCTCAGCATCACAATGATAGGCAAAAATAATAAAAACAATATAAAGAAATTATCTTTTATTATACGACAAATATTCAACTGCCTCGGTGCTACTGTCTCATATATATATATATATATATATATATATATATATATATATATATATATATATATATATATATATATATATATATATATATATATATATATATATATATATATATATATATATATATATATATATATATATATATATATATATATATATATATATATATATAGTAGGGCTTCTGTGTGGCAATTTTTATATCATATGGAAGACGTTTTTGTACGCCAAATATTATTTCATGAGGATTTTTTCCTACTGTTTCCGTTTTTGTAGCGTTTATCGAACAGACTGTCATATCAATCCAGTCCTCCCATGTGGAGGGGATTATATTTATTGTGCCACGAAGTACTTTTAATATTTTACGATTTTGCCGTTCTGCTAACCCATTAGATGCAGGGTGATAACCTAATACAAACGATTGCTTAATATTGTAGAAATAAAAAATCTTTTGTAAGATACTGTTATGGAATTCCTTACCATTGTCGGAAATTATGATCTTGGGACATGTAAATGGACATATGAATTTGAATATCAATAAATTTGCAACCTCTTCTGCTGTTTTTGTTTGCAGTGGTGCTGCCACCAGATATCTAGAAAAATGATAAACCCTTGATGTGACTGTGGTAGGAAGAGTAAATCCATATCTACTATTTCCCATGGTTCGCTCCACGTTGGATATTCCCCTAATGGAGCAGGTCCAAGTGTATGGCCTTTATTTGCATTGCATGTTTCGCACTAAGCGATATGTGTCTCAACATCTACTTTCATTTTATGTCAATAGTACTTAGTACGGAGAGTGGACAGACACCGATCTCTCCCAGGATGTCCCGCTGAATTATGATATAAGGTTAATACTGAGGGAATTATTGATTGTGGTATTACTATTTGATTGATTTGTACATTACGTTTCCTAAGTTTTCTGTAAACGATATCATCATGAAGAAAGAAGTTATTTATGCGAATGGGTAATTCCGGACCATCATATTCATCACCTGAGTTTAATGAGTATTCTATCGCTTTTATCATAGATTCCTGTTGTTGATGTATACGAACCGCATTGAAGTCAAAGTCTATGGGTGACTTTGAAACTGAACAGACAGGATGTCTGCTTAAGGCATCTGCTACATGATTTAATCGTCCTGGAAGGTATTTAATATCAATATGCGGTTGAAAATCCTGAATTGTTAGATACCATCTGGCTAATTTCCCTGTGAGATTTTGAGTTTTCAGGAAGCCTAGAATCGGTTGGTGATCTGTAAAAACTTGTAAAGGATATCCCAACACGATTTCTCTGCAGGTGCGAAGTACCCATATTATAGCCAAAGTTTCCTGTTCTGTTACAGAGTAACGAGTTTCCTGCGCATTTAATATTTTAGAAGCATACGCAATTACCTGACACTGACCTTTGGCAATTTCTTGCATAAGGACAGCGAATAAGCCTAATGGAGAAGCATCGGTACAAATTATAAAACGTAACGAAAAATCTGGAAACGCAAGAATCGGAGCCGACACCTATTTACCCTTTAGTAATTCAAGGCTCAGCTGTTGTTCAGGCATCCATACAAAATCTGCATTTTTCTTGAGGAGATTATTTAGGGGCTTTGCTATTTGGGAAAAGTTTCTTACAAAGCTTCTATAATAAGAACATAAACCCAAGAATGACTTTATATTAGTAGCATATTTTTGGAGTAGGGAATTCTTTCATTGCTCGTATTTTATCAGATTGTGTATGGAACCCTCTGCTGTTGATTGTATGTCCTAAAAATTTTATTTCCTGTTTAAGAAAATTACATTTAGACATTTTAAGTTTGAGGCCGACCTGATGCAACCTATGCATAACCTTCTTTATTGTGTCTAAATGTGAAGGCACGTCCTTTGAAAAAATAATCAAATCGTATAAATAAGCAATGACTTCATTATTGATATCGCCAAAAAGAAAATTGACCATACGCTGAAATGTGGATGGAGCATTATATAACCCAAATGGTATACGGGTGTATTCATAATGACCATGGGGAGTACTAAATGCAGTAATGGGTTGACTTTTATCATCCAATGCTACTTGCCAGTATCCACTGACCAAGTCTAAGATGGAGAATATAATAGGTTTTGTTTCACCAATATTAGACAAAACATCTCTTAAAAAAGGGGGGGTTATTTATATTTAATTGTAGCATTATTTATTTTCCTGTAATCAATTACTGACTTAAATTCACCATTATTTTTTTAAACCAAAAACATTGGGCTGTTAAAAGGGGAGTGAGAATCCTTAATAATGCCTTCATCCAACATTTCATTTACCATTTTGTTTACAACTTTCTGCCGACTATGAGGTAGTTTATATGCTCGAGTATAAATAGGTTGAGGGGATGTTAGGGTAATGGTATGCTTTATAATGTCGATTTTTCCCAAGGATTCACCAGGTAGGGCAATCGCATTTCGATATGTAGCTAGTATGTCGATGAGATTATCACGATAATGTGGAAAATCGCCGCCATGGACAAAATTTCTAAGTTGCTCCCTTACTTGACTGTCAATATGATTCCCGTCAGTAATGACTGATGCAATATTTACTTGTGGAATTTGGTCTAATTTCCATCTGTACAGATCATATAGATATGTTTCTTTCTTTACATGAATATTGGTCGATGTTTTATTAAAAATATAGATATCAGTAACATTATCATTGGTTAAAGTAGATTCTAATCCTAGGTTATTCATTTTCACTTACTCTATTAAGGATAGAACACTAGTATGTGGCTGTACATGAGATGGAAGCATTACCTTCAAGTTAATATAGTATTATATGCAGAAATGGCCTTTATGATAATTGAGTCGTTTCCATCATTTGTATTATGAATAGAGTGAACATTACTTGAACATAAATAATGGCCGGGACAATCCTGTATTGGAATACATTTATTATTGAAACGTATTATTTTATGCCTTGGGTTAATTACAATGTCCTGTCTAGTAAGGCCTGATAATCCAAATAAACCATCTGTTGGGAGATCATAATTCCGTATTATATAGAATGTTATGTTTATATGGTTAGTTCCTTTTTCTAACTGTACAGGAGGGGTTAGTGTCCCTATTGCCTGTAATGTATTGCCTGTTATGGCTGACAACTCTATGTCCATTGGTTCTATTTTGGTATGTAAATGTCACTGAGGATTTAAGTTGCACAATCTTTTGAAGGAAATTTCAGATAACAAGGAAACTACCGCGCCTGTGTCTATCATTAAAGAGGTGTTACAATATGATACCTGTACAGGAATTGATAGTACATTACCGGTGGAGGCGACGACAGGGTTTATGGTTCGTATTACTTTCTGGGGTGTAGCCATTTCGAATATTGCGGTGATCTCGTTTCGTACCTCGTGATTCTTTTCATGTCCTCTTTCATTCTTTTAAGCACCACACATTCATCTGAGGAATGTGAAGTTGACTCATGTAAATTACAAAATTTATTGGAAAAAGAATATTTATTATGTTTCCATTGATAATTCCCCTTAGAGTTATGTAAGTAATAACATTAATTGGTATAATGATTAGTTTTGTTACAATGTTTACAATATTTCCTTTGTGACTTCCCTTGAGTTGATGAGGCACTAGTATTGAAATTCTTCGTTTCCATTGATGGAACAACATGTAATCCACAAGGTACGATCTGAGGTTCTTTCATGCTATGTTTGGAAGCTAACTTAATTAGTTTGTCAGTAGGACCAAATGAATGTTTATTAATATCCAAACGATAATTTTCTTCTAACAATAATGTAAATTGGATATATTCGATTATTTAATAGTATTCTCTAAAGTGATATCCCCATTATGTACCCAAGGTGAGGACTTTAATGATTCTTTCGCGTCCAAGGCTAGGGACCCTGCTAATACAAGTACCCAAGATAATGACCCATGGAGTTGACCATCTCCAAAAATATCTATTAGTGATTCTCTAAATGTATCATATGACGTTAAATTATCAGGGTCAGAAAAAGCACTTGCTGTTAGCATATAACTAGCGGGACTGTCTGGTGCAATATGACCTTGAACAAATCTAATCTTATCTATGTCCAGTCTTATTTCTGCTTGGCAAAATGCATCTTCCAAAAGGCACAAAAAGAGATGAACTCCATATCGTTTATCTTCTCCCGTATATTGCTTTAATTAACCCTAGGCCCCCACTGTTCAGATTTGACATATCCTCCCACCGATGGTAATGATTTTGTACAAACTTTAGGACCTTAAAATTCATATAACTGTTAAATGTATTTTATTTTGGATGAAAGGAAATGAAAATACAGCCTTTTCTTCAATAAATGAGGGTAAGTTTGATCCATAATGTTAAATGGTGAAAAAAACTGAGATTTTTGAAAAAAAAGGTAAATTTCCCAAAAAAAACGAAAATAACATTTGAAGCTGCTGCCAGGGTTGTGGTGAAGGGAGGCTGGTCCCTGGCGGTGTATTTTGCGTTGAGGTGTCCCTCTAGCTGGTCCAGGACTCCCATCCCTTATAGAGCCATGGTTGGTGAGTAACATGCTGAAGAAGAATGGTGAAAATTCAGAAAAAAAAAAAAAAAAAAAATAGAGCACCAGAATCAGACGAAAGCACCTGAAATCGATAGTAGACACATAGGCCGTGGAATACATGAAAGGACAGAGTCATGGGAACATGTATGCAAGCGCGCAGGCGCGCTAATCATGGTGCGTCAAAATCTTGCACGACAGTGGGGGCCTAGGGTTAAATAATTGGGGGTTGGTAATACTCCCACTGTTTGAAATTGGTTAGGCATACTAGAGGTAGTTTGGTTAGAAGTAGTAGGATTAGAGGCATTAAGAGATTGTGGAGAAGTGGCCATGATTGGGAAAGACACAAGATGATATGGAATACCAGATCGAGTTTTCGAAGAGGATAGGTATGAAGAAGCAGAAGATGATTCGTATATGATGGCACCAGGAACAAGATTTTGGGATGCAGGGGATAAATATTCTAGCACGGAGCTCAATGAATCCTCGTTGGTGGTATTTAATGTTAGTTCTGGGTCGTTTGGAAGTTTGAGGGGAGAAAATATGTCGAAGCTCTGCTTCAACTTAGCGAAGGTATTCTTTTAGACATCAAATGAGGAACCTAACTTTCTAACATGTTCGTGAGCAAGTGGGAAATAACGTAATGTACTTTGTAAATGTACCTAATTTTGTGTAGACTGATGCTGCTACGATGATGACGACGTGATGACGAGGTCTAGTTAGGGTGTTGCCTGATTAGTCGACGATGTCGTGAAGATGTGACGATGTTGAAGTGATGAAGCGAAGATGACAAGTTAGCTCGCACACTAACAGTCATTTACCAAGGGTGAGGACAATGAACGTTGACATGCCTTTACGAGAGGATTTACGTAACGAGGTGTCAAGGTTGTGAAGGGTGTAGCGTTGTCCCGACGAGAGAATTTACGTGGCAGAACGCTGATGTGGAGGTGACGAAGTAATGGTTGTTTGTTGTGATATAGTTGAAATCCCTGGTGTAGGTTGAGTTGTAGTGATTTTGCAGCAGGGGACCTTTGTAGGTAAATAACTTGTGGTATAAATCTCCCTCGTTAGAGGTCGTAAGATTATTACCACTGAAGGAACTACTTGAGAGAATTTACAAGTGAATCCTTCAACTTGCTCTTGAACAATGTCAGCCTCTGGACTCCTGTGAATTTTTACCTTGCAATTTGCACTGTTGCAAAACACCGCTGCCATCAAATGTACCAGTCCTGGGCTTGTCTCTTCGAAGAATCTGGTACCTTGTTCTTGAGTGTGTAGTAGTGAAGCTTGGCGGCGTGGTGTTCAGTCGAGGTTGGAAATAAACTTCACTGAGTAAAATTAGGCTTACTTTATTTATTAATTCTATGGGAATTTCGTGTCTTGTCTTAAAGGAGACCAGAGGCGATGCCTCCTGTCTAAGTTCTGAAGCGTTCCTAACTAAGGCTATTCTGGTCGATATATATTCACTCTGTACTCGGAGATGCCAGTAATGCCAGGATACAGTATTACCAATTTGGTGGTTCACTTATTTGCTGGAAGGTCAAGGTTAGTTGGGTCAACCATAGTCCAACTAGAGCCCGCCCCTTTTTCCTTCTCTCTCTCTCTCTCTCTCTCTCTCTCTCTCTCTCTCTCTCTCTCTCTCTCTCTCTCTCTCTCTCTCTCTCTCTCTCTCCTATGAAAGGGAAGTAGAAAGGTTAATGTCCTCTTTTTATGACCCAAGAACACCTGGGTTTGGAGAGATGAAAATAATATAAGGAAAGGTATGGGTGACCTGGTTTAATGGTCTATCTCCTGGTCAGGCAGTAGGTATGTTAATGGCCTAGAGAGGGGTGCAGGTAGCTGAGATAATGGTGTTCTGGTATAAAAATAGATGAGAGAGAGTGTAGGCTCTGTTTATGTGTGTGTATGTGTGTGTGACCAGCATTTGCCTGGAGAGGAAGGTTGTGAACTGCTATCTGATGGTAAACAGATTGGGAAGGTATTTTGAAAGTGACCGTTGTCCATTTGCCCTCGTTTGGTTCTGTTTATCTGATCTCCTGGTTCTTAATGGCTTTTAAGGTGTACATCAGTATCATATCAAAATATAATCATACAACACCCTACGCCAACTCAACCCCCTCAATTATTATTATGAGGTGCTGCAAAATCATACATGTGTTGTTCTTTATTACCAAGAAAATTACTACGATGGAAGGAAAGTGTCGGTGGATATTTAATTGTGGCTG
This sequence comes from Petrolisthes cinctipes, assembly GCA_033782935.1. Taxonomy (NCBI): domain Eukaryota; kingdom Metazoa; phylum Arthropoda; class Malacostraca; order Decapoda; family Porcellanidae; genus Petrolisthes; species Petrolisthes cinctipes. Next base: position 61,658 of record JAWQEG010002319.1, read on the forward strand.
TACAAGGAAGGGGAGCCTTAAAGTGTTAATGCAACATTACAACCTTTTAATATATTTATTAACATATCACAAAGAGTTATCACCCAAGTAATACAAAATTTATTTACATTTATTAATGTTTGTAGACTGAATACACACTAGGACACTTAACAAAGTTTTCTTCATCTTTCCTTACGGACAGCAAGTAACCTGCTCTAGTACAGCCACAATTAAATAATCACCAACACTTTCCTTCCATCGTAGTCAATATCTTGGTAATAAAGAGCAACACGTGTATGATTTTGCAGCACCTCACAATAATAATTGAAGGGGTTGAGTTGACGTATGGTGTTGTATGATTATATATTGATATGATACTGATTTATTTGCAAGAAGGGAAGAAAGTGTCGGAGGATAGTTGATTGTGGCTGTACCTCATTTCTCTCTCTGTATATATATATAGCTTATCAGTACACACACACACGCACACAGTACCAGTTTGGAATAAAAACGTGACATTGCATATTATCTGTTGTTAAATATGCGCTTTTCTAACATTGAAAAGCGTGTTAAGGGGATAATACCCTTTTGATAATTCTGGAGCAAAAGATACTTCCAAACTATTCCAAGCAACAGAATACTAATATTTTTGTTCTTCTGGTCCTGTTTCTTTGGAGGAATCAAGTTACTCCAATATACCAGAAGTGTGTTACCCCCTTAAAGCAATATCAATATTACCTTATAATTATTTCGATTTCCTTCTGCCAGTAAAAAAATAATTATTACACTTTCAGTATTATTGACACGATAGCCATACTTACGGTGATATATTTTGTTAATAAGAAATGAGGCGTACAGCGGCAGATCACAAGAGGGATTTGCCCTATATGTCATAACCTCAAAAATTATGATTGTGGGTCAATTCAATAGTGGTATTGGGTTGTTAGCTTCCCAACCAACCACACTTGTAAGGCTTCATTATTTTCCAAAAGCTGAGTATCAACATTCGCAAAATCAATCCAACAGTTAAATAATAATGATCACTGTATAGTTTATTCACTAAATTCATTAAATAATTCACAAGCGACACTCAGTGAAGGGAGGCTCACCCTGCATCCCAGCAACCTGCCACGGTGGCCAGTAGCCAAGCCTCAAACGAGCAGAGACTACATTGTGCCTCCGAACCATGAGGCCTCGATGACGGTAGGAATATTTGTGACGGCATACAGACTCGTAATGTGTGATGGAGATGCTGAAGGGCCTCTCTGCATCCCTGCGTTGCCGTACAGGGAGGAGAGCGGCGGAGCGGACTTTAGAGAGGTAACATGTCAGGGAGAGAGGACGTCCAACACCACGAGGAGGCAGATGGCAGGCTTCCTTTGCGAGTCTGTCAACTTTACCATTGTGACATAAACCTTCATGGGATGGCACCCATAAAAATTTGACAGTCAAGTTACGATGACGCAATAAGTACAAAAACGATAAAATCTGCTGAACAACAGTATAGTGTTTGGGCTGAACACTAGAGAGGGAATGAAGGTCAGGTCTGGAGTCACACTGTCCGACACTTGTTGCCCCGGGGTCTGCCGCTTGATGTGGTTTGTTGACACCTGCTGAACCACCAGGTTTTATAGGAACTTTAGGGATGTACGCCACCCTCGTTTTGGTGGACATATGTAAATATTTGTCTGAATTCACGTGTTTCATATTATGTTTTCGTGATGTGTGTCTGTGTGTATGTATGTGTGAGTGTAGTCATTGGATTTTCATGAGTCCCGCCTACCCTTATGCTTTGTTGTCTGTCTTTAAATTGACGCCACGAAGCAAAACAAAACAAAAATCTGCACCACCACCACTCCTTCCACCCACCAAGCCGTCTGCCCCACCCCCTTCTCCCCCTTTCTTCGATCTGAATACGGAAGTTAAAGTTTTGCCGATTCGAAATATTGTCTTGTATATGCACAGGAGCTCACACAAGCGAAGCGCGTGAGCCACGCCAAGTGAGGGTGTGGTCAAGGTGGAAATCAAATACCTGCCGACACTTTCCTTCCATCATATTAACTATCTTGGAAATAAAGAACAACACGTGTATGATTTTGCAGCACCTAATAATAATAATATTAATAATAGCCACCAACACTTTCCTTCCATCGTAGTAAATATCTTAGTAATAAAGAACAACACGTCTATAGTTTTCCAACACCTCATAATAATAATAATTGAGGGGGTTGAGTTGACGTAAGGTGTTGTTGTTTGATTATATTTTTATTTGATACTGATTTATTTGCACGATGAAAGGAAAGTGTCGGTGGTTATTTGATTGTGGCTGTACAGTGAAGTTACATACATATATACACAACACAGACGTAGTATATCTACTCTGATTTTACCTGTTATCCTACATATTGTTTGTGTTTTTGTTTCCTTTAAAACTAGAAAATAAAAAAATTGATAATAATGATGATGAGAAGAGAAAGACGAGACAAAGTAGAATAGAAAGGATGAAGGATAGAAAAACGAATGTAAAGACTAGAAAATAATAAAACAAAATAGAAAGTAATGTTGATGGAAAAAGAGAAAAGAGAAAACGAGAGCAAAAACTAGAAGAAAAAAAAGATGATGATGATGATGATGGGAACAAAAAGTAGTGGAAAACAATAACAATGACGAATGAATGAATGAATGAACGTGTCGACAATATTATAAGAGTGTTTGAAGTAAGTGGAGGGAACGGAAGTACAGCCACAATCAAATAACCACCGACACTTTCCTTCCATCGTGTAAATAAATCAGTATCATATTAATATATAATCATACAACACCTTACGTCAACTCAACTCCCTCAATTATACTTTTGAGGTGCTGCAAAATCGTACACATGTTGTTCTTTATTACCAAGATATTTACTACGATGGAAGGAAAGTGTCGGTGGTTATTTGATTGTGGCTGTACAAGAGAGATAACAATGTTTTGTTAGTTTTAATTAAGTGGGTAGAGACAGTTTACTCTATACGGGCGGTATTACAACAAATTAACATTACTGTGTTATATTGTTATAGTATTATTAGTAGCTCGTAAATTCGCGACCACGTCCCCAAATGTTTATGTCATTTGACTCCTCCCCAAATAAATGTTACCTACTCAACTAGCATAAACATCTAAGTACAGCCACAATCAAATAACAACCGACACTTTACTTCCATCATGCAAATAAATCAGTATCATATCAAAATATAATCTTACAACACCTTACGTCAATTCAACCCCCTCAATTATTATTATGAGGTGCAGCAAATTTATACACATGTTGTTCTTTATTACCAAGATATTTACTACGATGGAAGGAAAGTGTTGGTGGTTATTATTATTATTATTATTATTATTATGTGGTGCTGCAAAATTATACCAAGATATTTACTACGATGAAAGGAAAGTGTCGGTAGATATTTGATTGTGGCTGTACATTAGCCTCTCTATAGAGCTGGTTGGTCGGCTCATAGTGTCCTCTCCACCTCCTCTTCCTCTCTTACTCTCTTTTAACTTCAAGGGTTTTGGTGCCCCTTCGGCCCCAGCTACTAGGTTTTAGTTCTTCACCTGTCCCTCTTTTCTTTCTATTTCCTTCTTGCTTGCTGTCTCACGTCTCTATTAACTTTTTTTCCTGGCGCTATATGACCTCGCTGTTGCGGCGCCTAATATCAATAAATCAATCAATCCACGCTTTCTCCCTCCATCCCGATCTTCCTTCCTCATCTCCTCTCCTCCCATCCTCTCTCCCTCCCTTCCTCCTTTCTCTCTCTGTTTTCCTCTCTTATCTTTCCACTCTCACTCTTCTCTCTCCCTCCCTATCTGCCTTCCTCCTCTCCACTCTCTCCACCCTCTCTCCCTCCCCTCCACCATCACCCCTTCACATATGTACTGCCACAATCAAATAACCACCAACATTTTCCTTATATCGTAAATATAAATCAGTATCGTATAAAATACAATCCTACAACACATTATGTCAACTCAACCCCCTCAATTATTACAATAAGGTGCTGCAATATCATACATGTGTTGTTCTTTATCACCAAGATATTTACTGCGATGGAAGGAAAGTGTCAGTGGATATTTGATTGTGGCTATACTGCAGAGTACTGATAATCACACACAAACAAACACCGTCATAACCTCCACATCCATCCTCACAGAGTGACAGGTAAGAGAGTAGGCTAACTATTACACACAAACACACACACACGACAACAGGGAGGTGACTACACACACACACACACACACACACACACATATTCCGTTCACACACACATTCTGGTACAATACCATTTTGAGTAGGCCTACCATTCTCTGGCATAGTTTGAAAAATCAAAGACCTTCCAAAAAGTTGTGTCATAAGATTGAATTCAATCTAACTCGTAGAAAAAGATTTCCATATTCAGTATACCTTAGTAAAAAGTAATAGATAAATATATATATATATATATATATATATATATATATATATATATATATATATATATATATATATATATATATATATATACTGTATACGTGTATACGTGTTGTTCTTTATTAACAAGATATTTACCACGATGGAAGGGAAGTGTCGGTGGATATTTGACTGTGGCTGGAACAAAAGTATATCAATACACCCTTAAAGGTATAGTATATTTGGGACAGTCACAATCAAATATCCACCGACACTTTCCTTCCATCGTAGTAAATATCTTGGTAATACTATCTTGGTAATACTATAAATTGGCAAAACATGATTTTTTTATTTAAATTTCAGTTACCGGTACCACAAGAGAGCAAGCAACAACTAAAGCAGGAAGCAAGCCGAGTAAATCAGCAAGCAAGCAGACGAGCAAGACAGCAAGCAAGCAGACATGTTTAGAACAGTCATGGGGGTTGTAGGGGGGGTAGGGAAGGGTTTAATGGTGGGAGTATGGGGATGTGTAAGAAAGGGTGTTCACAATTGGCCAGTGACGGGTAACGAGATGCATCGAACTGGAGGCATTGCTTCCTTCATGAGATTACCCATTCAAAACAACACGCAAGGTAAATATGTACATATATATATATATATATATATATATATATATATATATATATATATATATATATATATATATATATATATATATATATATATATATATATATATATATATATATATATATATATAGGCAAAATATTCACAGGAGAGAGGAAACAGGAACAGTTAGTACTTTCGTATATTACATCTTCAGACATATTACATCTCCTGTCTGAAGATGTAGTATACGAAAGTACTAACTGTTCATGTTTCCTCTCTCCTGTGTATATTTTACATACATTTGCATCATGATATACTTGAAGTTACTGCATATATATATATATATATATATATATATATATATATATATATATATATATATATATATATATATATATATATATATATATATATATATATATATATATATATATATATATATATATATATATATATATATAATATTATGTTGGGATGGGGGGGTTAGAAATAGCCTAAACACACACACACACAAACAACGCGAGCCAACATTCACTCCAACTTATATCCACCATTTTTAAATTCAAATTCATTGAAGACCACCAAATGTTTTCTCAGGCTTGTGTGTGATAATGTGGTGTGTGTGTGTGTGTGTGTGTACACTGTACAGTCCATTACAAATACACATACACACACACACACACAGACTCTTCAATTTACACTCATTGAAGACCAACAAATGTTTTCTCAGGCTTGTTGTGTGTACAGTCCATTACAATTACACACACACACACACACAAATACACAGACTCTTCAATTTACACCCACTCAAAACTGTTGGTGGGTGGTGTAGCCACCAACTATAAGTTGTGCTGCTACCTAAAGAAGGCTCCTGTGGTAAGGGCCACTGTCAGGGTTTCTCCACTACACTTCTCAGCCTCAGGAGCTAGTGTCTATAACTCTCTTTAAGAAGTGTTAGTGTCTATAACTCTCTTTAAGAAGTGCTCAAGGAAGAGAGAGATGCGGTGAATAGTTCCTTATAATTTATTGTCAAAAAATAGTTAACAGTATATCCAATTCTCTGCATACCTGACGTTAACAAAGCTAAGAGTATTTGGTTATGGTATTAAATGTATAATACATATGTTGTATACATGAAATTTTGCAAGAGTATGCAGACAATGACATTACACAAAATGGCAAAGAGAATATGCTGAAAGAAATTGCATAGGCTATCTGCATGAAGGAATGTAATGGTCAATGAATCACAATACAGGGCTGGTAGATAATTAGAGAATAGTTACACACTCAATCAAAGAAAATCGACCTATTTTATGGTACACTACAATACTCGCCCCCTAGTTTCGAGGAAGGAGGAACGATACTCTTGTGTGTCGTAGTTTGTTGTTTCCAGCATGTGTTGGAGGAACAGTCACTTGCACTGCTTGCAGCATTTGGTCCGGATTCAGGATATAAGCAGGCTTGACCCGGTCTACGGCCACAACTTCTTGAGAACCATGTTTGTCGATGGTGAAGTTCTTCCTCTTCCTGCGAACTACTTGGAAGGGGCCCTGATATGGCTGCTGAAGGGGCCTTTTGACTGCATCGACTCTAACAAAGACGTGTGTGCAGGCTTCCAGGTCCTGGTGAACGAAGGTCTTCGAGTTGGACTTACGAGGCTGCACTGGCTGGAGGCACTTCATGGTATTTTTCAGGTGTGTTGCAAAGTCCTGAACGCTGCAAGGCTCGGGGTCTGGTGTGGCAGAGAGAAGCTCACCTGGGAGCCTGAGCGTAGAGCCATATACAAGCTCAGCAGAGGAGTTGTGCAGATCCGTTTTGAGTGAAGTTCTGATGCCAAGGAGGACAAGAGGTAGTGCTATTGACCAATCTTCTCTCTGGGCTGAAGCTGCAAGGGAAGATTTCAGCTGGCGGTGGAATCGTTCGACAGTTCCGTTGGCCTGTGGGTGATAGCTGGCGGTCCTGTATCGGCGGATGCCAAGGAGTATCATGACCTTATTCCACACGCCTGACTCAAACTGACCACCTCGGTCAGAAGTAAGGCTTAGAGGCACACCAAACCTGGACACCCATATAGCGATGAAGGCACGTGCAACAGTATCCGTGGTGATGTCGGTGAGAGGTACTGCCTCAGGCCAGCGTGTGAAGCGGTCCACACAGGTGAGTAAATATCGATAGCCATTGGAGTACGGAAGTGGGCTAACGAGGTCTATGTGGACATGGTCAAATCTCTCGGTGACTGGCGTAAAGGTGGCTGCAGGAGAGTGTGTATGGCGTGTGACCTTGGAAGCTTGACAGCGTATACATGTGCGTGCCCAGTGTCTGACGTCTTTATTTATGCCCTCCCATATGAAGCGGGAAGACATCATCTGGTGCGAGGCACGGATTCCAGGGTGTGAGAGGTCATGTAACTTCTTGAAGTGCTGGTATCGATGTTTCTCTGGTATGTATGGACGGAGAGTGTCGGTGGAGGTGTCAGCGTACAGTGTGACCTGGGTGTCTGGAAGTGTAATCTTCTTCATCTGTAGTGCAGGGTTATCCAACAGTCGCTGTAGCTCAGCGTCACTGACTTGATCAGCAGCAATGGTGGCATAGTCGATGGGAGAAGATTTTACAGTACTGATGTTTCGAGAGAGGGCATCAGCCGGGGCATTGTCGGCACCTTTGACATATCGTATATCCGTGGTAAACTGGGCAATGAAGTCCATGTGGCGCATTTGTCGTGGGGTGTAAGATTCCTTATTTCTGAGGAATGCTGTAGTGAGTGGCTTGTGGTCAGTGTAGATGTGGAAACTGCGTCCCTCGATGAAGTAGCGAAAACGCTTGACAGCTTTGAAGATGGCAAGTAGCTCCCTGTCATAGGCGCTATACTTCGACTCCGCCGAGGTGAGTTTCTTGGAAAAGAAGGCAATTGGCTTCCAGTATGTACCGACACGCTGTTGTAGGACGGCACCAACACCAATGTTTGAGGCGTCTGTAGCAATTGAAGTTTCTGCGTCTGGTGCAGGGAAAGAGAGCGTGGCAGCGTCGCTGAGGGCCTGTTTTGTTGAGAGGAAGGCCGCTTCCGCTTCTTCAGTCCAGACGAGGGTAACAGATTGACCTCTCTTGCAAGGTTTAATCATGGCATACAATGGTCGTAGCAGGAGTGAGCAGTGTGGAATGAAGCGGTTATAGTAATTAACCATCCCAAGGAACTCCTTGAGCTGGCGTTGGGTAGATGGCCTGGGAAACTGCTGGATGGACTCGCACTTTGAGGGAAGTGGAGCAATGCCTGCTGGAGAGACTGTGTGACCTAGGAACTCAAGGGATGTCACACCAAGTTCGGACTTGTCTGTGTTGATTTGGATGCCATAATCTTGCAGTCTCTGGAGGACTTGGCAGAGGTGTTGTTTGTGGCTGGCTTCATCAGGACTAGCAATGAGAAGGTCATCTATGTAGGCAAAACAGTAGGGTAGACCTCGAAGGACCTCATCTATGAAGCGTTGAAACGTTTGTGCCGCGTTCCGCAATCCAAAGGGCATCCGGACGTATTCAAACATGCCAAAAGGTGTGATAATGGCCGTCTTCGGGATGTCAGTGGGATGGACTGGAATCTGATGAAATGCTTTGACGAGGTCGATCCGAGAGAAGATAGTGGAACCTGAAAGTTGGGAAGTGAACTCTTGAATGTTGGGCACAGGATATCTATCTTCCACGGTGCGTGAATTGAGGGCACGGTAGTCACCACAAGGTCGTATGTCTCCGGTCTTCTTAGGAACAATGTGAAGAGCCGGTGACCAGTTGCTGCTGCTGGGCCGTATAATGCCTTTACTCATCAGAGATTCGAACTCGGCTTTGGCTTTCTTATAACGCTCAGGGGCTAAGCGTCGGGCCTTGGCATGCACTGGGGGTCCGGTAGTCTCTATATGATGAGTCACGTGATGCTTGGCAGGTATGCTGGATGAGTAGGGTTGTGTCAGCATAGGGAATGACTTGAGGAGGTCAGCAAACTTGTGGTCATGGTTGATAGCAGACAGGTGTGTGCTGTCACCAGGTGCTGGCTGTGCATTTGTAAAGATATCTGTGAGTGGGTCGACCAATTTTTGTCCTCTTACGTCTACCATCAGGTTGAAGTGACGGAGAAAATCAGCACCAAGGATGGCTTGTGACACTGCTCCTACGTAGAATGTCCATTGAAAAGAGCGGCGAAGGTTCAGATCCAGATGCACTGTTTGCCGCGAGTATACAGGTATCTTGGTACCATTAGCAGCATAGAGATGCAGAGAAGGAGGTAGCGACCGCTGGCTGGCTGTAGCAGGGAGGACACTTACGTCGGCACCGGTGTCTACCAGGAACTTGGTATGGGACCGGCGATCAAAGATGTGGAGCAGCGTAGACTGAGAATGGCAAACATTATGCTGCGTTAATGTTCGCCATTGTTGTTTGACGCCATGTAGCTGCAGGGCTTTTCACACTTGAGAGCCTTATCCCTAAACCTGCGATGGTAGTAGCAGAAGTTTGAAGTGCTCCTTGAACGTGACCGCTGGTGTTGGCGGTTTGGCGTCGAGGGTCGGGAACTTGGGTGGTTGTTGATTTGTTTCTTCAGGTTGCTGACTTCCATTGTAAGCTGGGAAATTAGATTTGCTAGCTGGGCAATTTGGGAATTTTCTTGTGTCGTGATGGAGGAGATTGGTGATGCTGGTACAGGTGGAAGAGTTGCCATGTAGTCATCTGCAAGATTGGCAAGCTCATCTGGCGGCAGCTTGCCTTTCACACTGATGAGAGCACGTTGAATGTCAGGTGGCAGGCGTTGATAGAACAGTTGTTTGAAAAGATCTTTATCAAAGGCCTGGTACTTGTCACCAAGCAGTGTTTTCACACGACGTAGTAAGTCTGTAGGTTTCTCTCCACCAAGTTCTTCTCTTGATAGCAACTCGCGGAGACGAGCAGCCACTGATGATTGTAGGCGATTTAAAATTGCTGCCTTAAGATCCTCATAGGGCGTAGCAGAGGTTGAGGCTGAAGTAATGACATCAGACACTTGAGTGAGAACTTCAGGTGGTAGCAGACTTGCAGCATGTGAGAATTTAGTGAGGCTTCTCGTGATATTAGAAGCAGCAAAACCACACTCCAGTATTGAGAACCATATGGTGGGGTCTTGGTTGCAGAAAGCAGGGGCTCTCATGGCTACTGCAGTGGCAGTGTGGTTGCCTGAGTTTGAGAGATCCTCAGTAGACATACTGGTCAGTGAACTCAGGGTGTAAATGCTGACGAGGGTTACCTGATATCACGGCAGCTGTGTTAGTCAGGTTATATCAGTATGCTGCTGAATACACTGGCACTGTAATTCACACACAAGGCACTAATAATAAAGGACAATACACTGTCCAGAGTGAAACACTGTAATCCAGGGTGAGGCACTGTAATCCAAGGTGAAGCACTGTAATCCAAGGCGAAGCACTGTAATCCAAGGTGAAGCACTGTAATCCAAGGTGAAGCACTGTTGCTGGTAGCTAGACTGCCGCGAGTACCAGTGGTGTATAGGTGTTGGATGGCAGGCAGCAACGGCGTAGTTGGAGGCTTACAGATGGCTGCTGTGGACTGGTGATGCCTCAGGGTTCGCAGCGATAATGTAGATAGGATGGACAGTGGCACTGTGGCGGGAGCAACAGCTGCACAGGAGAGGTAGCAACTCAAGTCACCTCTTGATGGTGACTGCAGGGCAAAGGCGTTCTTGTAGACTATTGGAGGGTAGCGGCAGCACACCAGGTCACTACTTGATAGTGACTGCAGGGCAAAGGCGTTCTTGTAGACTGCAGCTTGATCCACTCTTGTTGGCGATCGCGGCAGTTGCACTCTCCGAGGGTCACCACTTGTTGGTGGGTGGTGTAGCCACCAACTATAAGTTGTGCTGCTACCTAAAGAAGGCTCCTGTGGTAAGGGCCACTGTCAGGGTTTCTCCACTACACTTCTCAGCCTCAGGAGCTAGTGTCTATAACTCTCTTTAAGAAGTGCTCAAGGAAGAGAGAGATGCGGTGAATAGTTCCTTATAATTTATTGTCAAAAAATAGTTAACAGTATATCCAATTCTCTGCATACCTGACGTTAACAAAGCTAAGAGTATTTGGTTATGGTATTAAATGTATAATACATATGTTGTATACATGAAATTTTGCAAGAGTATGCAGACAATGACATTACACAAAATGGCAAAGAGAATATGCTGAAAGAAATTGCACAGGCTATCTGCATGAAGGAATGTAATGGTCAATGAATCACAATACAGGGCTGGTAGATAATTAGAGAATGGTTACACACTCAATCAAAGAAAATCGACCTATTTTATGGTACACTACAAAACCACCAAATGTTTTCCCATGCTTGTGTTAATCATTACCATACTGTAAACACTAAGAGCCGATACCACAATGGTGTTCGTTTGTTTGCTTCTCAACCAACGACATTTGTAAGGTTTCATTATTTTCCTAAATGTGAGTATCCACATTCACAAAATTTATTAAAACAGTTAGATAATGATGATCACTGCATAGTTTACTCACTAAATTCATTAAATAACTCAGTCACAAGTCATTTACACAGCTAAGATTCTTTCGATTGCGTGCTTACAAACCAATACCAACCACTGTGGAATGGGCCCTAAGTAACTGATTTACTGGGTCTGTGTTAAAAGAATAGTGTGCATGTTGGGTTTTTTTCCCCCAAGGCTTGTTTTACTCATTACCATACAGACTAACTAAGTAATTTCTGAGCCTGTGATTTTTAAAAGAACATAATTATGTGCTAAATGTAATCATTTTATATTGAGAGAATATTTCTCTCTCTCACTAACCACAAACTGCTTTATTTTACACTCCCACTATGCTTTAACTACATATCTAAAAGCTCAAGGGCAGATTCTCTTGTAATGGAAACCTCTGATTCCTACAAACTATTTTACAAAGGGATCCCCAATTGGTACAGCCACAATCAAATAACCACCGACACCTTCCTTCCATCTTGCAAATAATTTAGTATCATATCAAAATATAATCATACAACACCTTACGTCAACTCAACCCCTTCAATTATTATTATGTGGTGCTGCAAAATCATACATGTGTTGTTCTTTATTACTAATATATTTACTACGATGAAAGGAAAGTGTAAGTGGATATTAGATTGTGGCTGTACCATTATGGGCATCTGTTTCCTGGCATAGTTTCGAGGAATTAGAGAATCTACCCTTAAGGACACAGTGATCGTGTATGAGACTTGGTGGCTTCTGATTCCTCCTGACTAAGCCACGAAACAAGCTCCTTCCATATAGGTGTGTGTGTTTCATGGCTATGTTTGAAGGACTCGCTTACCTCCAATGTTCAGACTACATCACACATACACAGGGTCCCTTAAGCGAAACAGAATATATATATATATATATATATATATCCCTAACCCCCCTAACCAAACATTATATCCGTCACAGGTATTGACGCTTGCTTCGTAGGAATTCCACTAGACACGGGCACATCTAACAGGCCCGGGACTAGATTCGGCCCAAGACAAATCCGTTGTGAATCCACGTCCATCCGACCGTTCCATCCCATCCATCGAATCTCACCCTTCAATTTCATCAACGTGGCCGATGTGGGAGATGTACCGGCAAATCCATATAAGTGAGCATTCATTAATTAATTTATTTATTTATCATTATTATTATTATCATTATTATTTTTATTATTATGGTTATTATCATTATCATCATCATCACTATTATCATCATTATCATTATCATTATTATCATTATTATTATTATTTTTATCATTATTTTATTATTGTTATTATTATTATTATTATTATTATTATTATTATTATTATTGTTAACATTATCGTCATCTTTATCATCATTATTTTTTTTTTTATTATTATTATTATTATTATTGTTATTGTTATTGCTATTTCTATTATTGTTAAATATTTAATATATTGCCGTTTTATATTATCATGTTTCTATTATCTTTACACACTAATTCATACCATTCTAAGACACTTTTCTTCTATGTCATTTTCTTCGGAAATGCGGATTATTTGCCTGACCTTATATGACCTTACTTAAAACTTAACCTAGACCGCAGCAGACTACCGAGGGGGAAGACTACCGGTACTTTACCACGGTTAGGTCATGATAGTTTGCTCAGGTAAGGTCCCGGTAGTTTGCCCAGGTTAGGTCCCGGTAGTTTGCCAAGGTTAGGGCCTGGTAGTTTGCTCAGGTTTGGTCCCCGTAGCACAATTCCCATATCTGGAAGAGTATATACATAGGGGGAATTTAGAGCCAATCAGCAGCCTGAACTCTCAAACAGTGATGACATACCTGTAGCTTGGCTATGACGTCATTGAAGTGTTTCCAGGTAAGTCTTGTATAGAAACAAATATTATTCCCTCTATGTTGCTTACCTTATTGTGAATGTTAATGGGAAATATATGTATATGAAAACAAAAAGTTCTAGAGTCATTTTCTGGCTTTATAAGTTAAGGAACATGTCTTTAAGACTGTATATCTCCTACTCATAGGCTGAAAATTCAATCATCTTAGATAAGGCGTTGTTAGAAGCTAGTCTTGAATTTCAAAGGTTACTGTTCCCAAAGGATTGTTGACTGAACATGAGAAATAAATACAGTATAGCAATGTTTTCAAAGGATGATAAAGCTGGAAAGCAAAACCAAAATAGCAAGGATACCAAGGGTCGATTCTACAGTGGTATTTGTTTGTTAGCTTCCGAACCAACCACACTTGTAAGGCTTCATTATTTTCCAAAAGCTGAGTATCCACATTCACAAAATCTATCCATCAGTTAGATAATGATGATCACTGCATAGTTTATTCACCAAATTCATTAACTAATTCACCCATCAATTATTAACACGGCTAACATTCTTTCGTTTGCGTGCTTACAAACCAATACTAACCACTGTGGAATCGACCCTAAATTAGTAAATTAGTTAATCTTGCTCTCGTTCCTTGTTTGTTTACGTTCGAAATGTAGGTACTAAATTAGCCTACATGGCAACTTTCATAGTCATAAATTTTTTAAAGACCCTGTGATCGTGTATGAAAATTGGAGGTATCTGATTCCTCCTGACCATGCAACGAAACAAGCTCCTTCCATATAGGTGGTGTTTCCTGGCAATATTTGGAGGACGCCTATAACTCCAATTTTCTGACTACTTGACAGGGGCCTTAAAGGCATGTTCCTTAACTTATAAAGCCAGAAAATTACTCTAGAACTTTTTGTTTTCATATACATATATTTCCCATTAACATTCACAATAAGGTAAGCAACATAGAGGGAATAATATTTGTTTCTATACAAGACTTACCTGGAAACACTTCAATGACGTCATAGCCAAGCTACAGGTACGTCATCACTGTTTGAGAGTTCAGGCTGCTGATTGGCTCTAAATTCCCCCTATGTATATACTCTTCCAGGCATGGGAATTATGCTACAGTGACCTAACCTGGGCAAACTATCGGGACCTAACCTGGGCAAACTATCATGACCTAACCTGGGCAAACTACCGAGACCTAACCTAGGCAAACTATTATGACCTAACCTGGGCAAACTACTGGGACCTAACCGTGGTAAAGTACCGGGACCTGACCAGGGCAAAATACTGGGATCTAGCCGGATGTGGGAACACAGCTACAAAACGGCAATATACTAGATAAATACCTAATTTTTTTTTTTTTTTTTTTTTTTTTTAATAAGTAAAGGGTATAGAACAGTGATGGTGATAAAATTGGAGTAAATGATTCCTGCAAACTATTCCAGCCTGGTACTAAGTCACTATTATTATTGTTGCTAATTTGAGCCTGTTTCCTGGCATACTTTGGAGGAATCAAGGCACTCCAATTTCCTAAAAGTATAATATCCCTTCAAGTGATGGACAAATATAATATTAAGTCAGTTGGTTGGTTGGTTGGTTATATGGTAAGTCAGCTGGTAAGTCAGTTGGTTGGTAATATGGTAAGTCAGTTGGTTAGTTGGTTGGTAATATGGTAAGTCAGTTAGGTAGTTAGTTGGTTGGTAATATGGTAAGTCAGTTGGTTAGTTGGTTGGTAATATGGTAAAGCAGTTGGTTAGTTAGTTGGTTGGTAATATGGTAAGTCAGTTGGTTAGTTGGTTGGTGATATGGTAAGTCAGTTGGTTAGTTGGTTGGTGATATGGTAAGTCAGTTAGTTGGTTGGTTGGTTGGTAATATGGTAAGTCAGTTTGTTGTTTGGTTGGTTGGTAATATGGTAAGTCAGTTGGTTATATGGTAAGTCAATGGTAAGTCAGTTGGTTAGTTGGTTGGTTTGTTATAGATAATATATTTCTCAACATTCCGTTATATTTCTCTCCTCACTGTAATAATATATTAATAAGGTATACTATAAATTAATGATATTCATTATGATAAATAACTCCAAACTTTGTTACATTTTCCTCCTGCTTTCCGTATACTTTCCTCCTGCCTTTACTAAATTTTCCACCTCACTTCGTTAAATATTCCTCCTCACTTCACTAAAGTTTCATCTTCCCTTCGTTAACTGTTCCTCCTCGTTTCACTAAATTTTCCTCATCCCTTCACTAAAGTTTCCTCCTTCCTTCACTAAAGTTTCCTCCTCACTCCGTTAAATGTTCCTCCTCACTTTATTAAATGTTCCTCACCCCTTCACTAAAGTTTCCTCCTCACTTCGTTAAATGTTCCTTCTCCCTTCAATATATTTTCCTCCTTACTTCGTTAAATGTTCCTCATCCCTTCACTAAAGTTTCTTCCTCTCTTTGCTGAATAATCGTCCGTTATCTTCCCCACAGTCTCCAAGAGGCGTGTGATATAATTCGAGAGAGGTACAATGAACTGATAAGAGATAACTGTGTTACTCTTACAATGGGAGGAGACCATACCATTACATATCCAATATTACAAGCTATTAAGGTAAGAAAGGTGATAATACAACCACTTGGACCCCATCTTATAACCCATTAATGTAAGAAAGGTGATAATACAACCACTTGGACCCCATCTTATAACTCATTAAGGTAAGAAAGGTGATAATACAACCACATGGACTCCATCTTATAACCCATTAATGTAAGAAAGGTGATAATACAACCACTTGGACCCCATCTTATAAGCCATTAAGGTAAGGAAGGTGATAAAACACACACATTCTCCTTTCTCAGAAATCAGCATTTTAGGAGATTTCATTGTTCACCACTGATTTTGACTCTCAACTCTCTTTACTTATCCACTTGGTGAACAAGCTTTCATCTTTCCCAACCTCAACGACCAGGAGCAGCTAATTCAGCACCCTACCCGTATTCCACACAGCCTTGGATATCAGCCCAATATCCTTGACTTATTCCTATCCTCTCATCCTTTTGCTTATACTGTTGAACTTTTCTATCCATTGGGTTCCTCCGATCACAATCTTATTTCAGTATCCTGTCCTATCGCTCCAGTAAGACCTTTGGACCCTCCCAGGAAGTGGCGTCTGGGGGATTACAGCGCCGCCAACTGGGATGATCTGAGGCGGTACTTTCAAGATTTCCCATGGAATGACTTTTGCTTCCGTGGCCGGGGTTCCTCTGAGTCCCTCTCGGGCATGGAGGCATACATTCCATATTTTTTCCCTCTTACTAATTCACGAATCTCTTGGTTTGATCACACTTGTTCTAATGCTGTCAACAACAAGAAGGAAGCTTTCAGACGGTACCGACACCTTCAAACTGATGAATTTCATGCTCTGTATATTTCCTTTCCGGAGTCGTGCCAAATCTGTTATCCTACTAGCCAAATAATCCTTCATTCGTGCTAGGTGCAATGATCTTTCCAACTCTTCCTTCTCTCGTTCTTTCTGGCATCTAGCCAAAAATCTCTCCAGTAACGTTACACTCTTCTTCTTTCTTTCCCTCCTCTCATCCTTCCTGATGGAAATGTTGCCATCTCTTCACCTCTCTCTCTCTCTCTCTCTCTCTCTCTCTCTCTCTCTCTCATACTTTTGCCTCCCACTCCACTCTGGAGGTTTTCTCTACCATCTCTGGCCTTGACACTCGGAAGGCGTACGTGCCTGACGGAATTCCTCCTGTTGTTCTCAAGAACTGTGCTTCCGTGCTGACACCCTACCTAGGCAAACTATTTCGTCTTTGTCTGTCATCTAACACTTTTCCTACCTGCTGGAAGTTTGCTCTGATCCAACCTGTTCCGAAGAAAGGAGACTGCTCCCAACCCTCCAACTATCGCCTCATTACTCTGATCTCTTATCTATCTAAAGTCTTTGAATCTATTCTTAACTCCAAAATTCAGAAACACCTTACTCGTCACGACCTTCTTTCTAATTGTCAGTATGATTTCCGTCAGGGACGCTCTACTGATGATCTTTTCTCCCTCCTTTCTGATTCTGATTCAACGTCATCCTCTATTCGGAACTTCGGTGAAATTTTTACTGTCAGAGACATATCGAAATCGTTTGATAGAGTCTGGCACAAAGCTTTAATTATTCGGTTTCTATCCTTTCCTCTGCACCTTTGATTTCCTTTTTGGCCGTTCTATAGCTGCTGTTGTAGATGGTCACTGATCTTCTAAGTCTGTCATCAGTGGTGTTCCTCAGGGTTCTGTTCTATCACTTACTCTCTTTCTCCTTTTCATTAATGATCTTAGATGTACTTCATCCCCTATCCACTCTGATGCTGACGCTTCCTACCTACATTACTCCACCCATTTTGACAACCGCCCATCCCAGCAACTCCTCTCCTCATCATGTGATGACGCAGTAGCACACTTGACCTCTTATCTTTCCTTCATCTCCGACTGGGGCAGAGAGAACCTCTTGGTTTTCAATACCTCTAAAACACAGTTTTTCATCTTTCAACTCACACTAATCTTCCAAATGATTATCCCCTTTCCTTCAACGACATACAGCTTGATCTTTCTTCTTCTCTTAATTTCTTATAGTGTCTTTCACTCACAATCTCTCTTGGAGATATCGTATTACCTCTCTTGCTAAAACCGCCTCGTAGAAGTTAGGTGTGCTGCTCAAATTCTGTGAATACTTCACCCCCACACAGTTACTATCTCTGTACAGGGTACTCGTCCGCTGTCATGTGTGGGGTGGCTCAACCTTCACAACACTCCTGGACAAGGTGGAATCAAAGGCATTTCGTCTCATCAACTCTCCTACTCTTAATGATTCACTACAACCTCTCTCAATTCGCCGCAATGTTGCATCACTTTCTCTCTTCTATCCCTATTACACTGGACATTGCTCTTTTTAACTCTTCGATGTATGCTTCCTCCCCTCAGGAGAGCATGCAA